>JANPYM010000015.1:177547-215361 GCA_025890175.1 Ciborinia camelliae
AATTATTACTTATTTATAAAATATATAATATATTTTATATTTTTTTATTAGAATTTTAATATAAAAAAAAAAGTATTGTTAATTTATTATTATTTAAAAAAATAAAAAAAGGGTTAAAATACAAAATAAAAAAAATTTTAATATATCAAAAAAAAGAAAAAAAAATATAATATTTAATTTAATAAAAAAATTATATTTTATTTAAAAATATATAAAAATTAAAAAAAAATCTTCAAAATTTAAATATAATTCTAAATAATTATTTTAATAAAAAAATATTATTAATATAATATTAACAAAAACAAATAAATATATTATAAATAAAAACAATTTTGAATAATTTATATATTATTATAAAAATATTATAAATTAAAATAATCTTAAATAATTTATATATTATTATAAAAATATTATAAATTAAAATAATTATAAAAATTTATATATTATTATAAAATTTAATAATTAAAAGTTGAAGTTTATTAATTAATTAATAATAGAATTATATTTAAAAAAAAAAAACTTAAAAAAAAGTATTTATTTATTTATATTGTTATATTATTAAAAGATTTTATACTTTTTTTATTATTATTAAACAATTTTAAAAAAAAAAAAATTATTTTTATTAATAATATTCAAACTGTTATTAAAAAAGAATTTTAAAAATTAACAAAACAAATTATATATATATTAATTTTTTTCAGTAATATATTATTAAAATTTATAAAAAATAAAAAATTTAAATAAAAAATTATTATTAATTAATAATAAAAAATAAATATCTAATAACAAATTTTTATTAAAAAATAAAACAAAATTAAAAAATTAAGATTTTAAAAAAAATAATTAATTTTTAATATATATTAAAAATTGATTATTTATTAAATAATAATATTTTTATTTATATTTATATTTGTATTATTAAAAAAGTTAAGGTTAAAAAATAAAAAAAAATTAGAAATAGTATCCTAAAAAAATTTGTAGATTTTATATTTTAAAAAAAAAAAATATGTATTAATTATATAATATTTGAAAAACTATAAAAAACTAAAATAAAGCAAATAATTTGGAAATTAGAAAATTCTAAAAATAATTGAAAAAATTTAAAAAATTTAATTTTTAAAGATTTTAATTTAAAAGAATTATTTTTTTATTAATTATTATTAAAAAATAGTTTAAAATTTAGTTTTTTAAAAATTTAAATTCTTTTTAAAAAATAAAGAAAGATATTTTAAATAAAAATATTATTTTTTGGAGTAGCCTTTTTTTTATCTTTTATAATAATTTTTTTTTTTCCTTTTTTTATAAAAGCAAAAAAAGTAGAAGGGATAATTAGGATAAAGATCTTTACCTTTTTCTTTAATAAACGTTTATTATTTAAATTAAAATTTGATATATCTTTAATATCTATATTTTTAATTTTTTTAATTAAAAGAAAAAAATATATTTATATATATTAATTAATAATTAATAAATATATAAAAAATAATTTATAAAATATTAATAAATATTTAATAAATTTATTAAAATTGTATTTATATTAAAAAAAATAAATAATACAATTATAATAGCTTTTTTTATATTATAAAACTTATACATTAAACCAATATATTTTATTTTGCAAATTATAATAAAAATAATAGAAATATATTTTTTTTAACAAAAAATAAAGTGATTTTATATTTTCTTCTTTTTAATAAAATCCAGCTTTATATTATTATATTCTTATTAATAATAAAATAATTGATTAATATTAAAATAAAATTGCTTAGAAAATAAGCTATAAAACTTTCTCTTATAAATACATTTATTATATAATAACAAAAAACTATTAAAAAACAAATATTTTTAATCTCTAATATTATTTTTTTTAATATTTTTTCAATTTCATAAAAATTAATTAATTTTGAATAATAAAAACAAATAAATTTAATAAACACTATAAAAATATCTATAGAATATTAAACAATCGTTATAGAAAAAATAAAAAAAGATATAATATTAATAAAATAATTAATTAAAAAAAAATATATACAAAAATATAAAAAATAATATTAATAAAAACTAAAAATTTGAATCCTAAATTATAAAAATAAAAAAAATATAAATATTTTAAATAACAAAAAATATAAAGTTTAATTATTTAATAAAAAAATTAATAAAAACCTTCTTTTTTTTATATTAAAATTTTTTTTTTAAATATAAAATCTTAAAAATAAAATTGTTAAAATAATTTATAATATCTAACCAATATTTACTAAATATTTGTAAAACTTTTAATAAATTAAAAGAATTAAAATAATATAAATATATAATAACAAAATATGCCTTACCCAAAATTAATATTTTATTAATAACATAAACCTTAAACTAATAAAAAATAAGTTACCATCTAAAAACTATCATTTATACAAAAAAATAATTATAGGAATATAAATCGAAAAAATATCTTAATATATATAAATAATAAATTTTAATAAATAAAATTTTTTAAATAAAACATTTTAAAAAAAAAGATTTTATTATAAATCTAAAAATAATAAAAACAAAAAAATATTTAAATATAAAATTTAGATTTAAAATTAATATATTAACAATTGTTAACGTTTAATAACAATCAATAACAAATCTTTGATATAACGTTTAATTCTTAAATTATTTGATATATATAAAAACAGATTTTTATAATTAAACAAAAAGAATTTCAAAAATATATAAAACCTTATATTAAATAAAATATTATTATTTAAACAACAATCAATAATATATTGCTAATTATTTAAAAAATAATAAGAATTTTATTTAGAAAATAATAAAAAGTCTTTGGGCTAATATTAATCTAGTTGATTCCTTGCATTTTCTATTTTAACAATTTATATTTAATAAAAAATCAATATATAATATTTATTTATTTATAATTATTAATGAAAACAATAATATAACCTATTTAAAACAATAAATTTTTATTATTAATAAAAAATATATTTGTAAAAATAATAAACTATAAAAAATTTTTATTTAATAATATAAATAAAAAACTACAATTAATATTTGCAATTTATTATATAAAATATTTATTTAAAATTTTAACGTTTTTTTTGTTTAATTTAATAATTTAAATTACAAAAAAATAATTATATAAAATTTTAAATTAATAAATTTATTTAATATAAAATCTTTAAACTTATTACAAAAAAAACTGGTTTTATATATCAATATTTTTTCATAATTTATTATACATTTCAAATATATTTTATAAATTAAAAATAATCAATTTAATAAAATTGATTTAATTTTTTTAAATAAAATAAATATTTGTTTTATATAATGTTGAAAAGGTTGATCACGTGAAGGTGCAAGTTGTGTGATGTTATTTGAAATTACTATAGAACTAAGATTGAACCTTGTATGCTATTTAAGCTTGAGATAGGGCGCTAGACCGTATTAGGCCTACGGGCCGCTTCGCGGTCCGTACGGCTCATACGGCCCTGGCTACTCTCAACATATAATATAAAAACTTTATTATTAAATTTAATTAATATAATTAATATAAATTCTTTTTTAATTCTTTTTTAAAAATTGTTTTTATTAATTTTGTTTATTTTAATATTATAAATTTAATATTAATTATAATAAAAATATCATTAATTTATAATTTTACAATATCGAAATTAATATTATTTATATATAATAATTTAATATTATATATATATAATAAATAAAGATTATAAATAAACACGATTATATAAAATCTTCAAATATAATAATCATAATAAATATAGAATCAATAATTATTTATTTCAAAAATATTATATAAAAATTTATATATTCGAAATAATATATTAAAATTCAATTTTATCTTTGTTAAAAATATAATATAATATAAAATAATTAAATTAATTTGTTAAAAAATTATATATAAACTTAAATAATATTATAAATATATAAATTTATATTTTAATTATAAAAGATTATTATTAATATTATAAATATTTATTAATTATAATATTAAATTATTAATAATTGAATTAAAATTGTATTTTTATTATTATTATTATATATTTAAATAATTAAATATAATTCTTCGTATATTTTATTTATTCTAAATTCTTTAATTTTATTTACAAAATATAATTTGAAAATTCGAATTTCAAATAATATTTTTGTTTTTAATATAATTTCAAATATATGTTAAGATAGAAAATGTAAAAAATCAATTAGATTAATATTAAACTAAAAACTTTTTATTTCTTTTTTAAATAATTAATAATATATTATTAATTGTTATTGAAACAATAATATTTTATTTAATATAAAACTTTATATATTTTTGAAACTTTTTTTGTTTAATTTTAAAAATCTGTTTTTATATATATTAAATAATTAAGAATTAAATATTATATTAAAAATTTGTTATTGATTAATATTAAAAATTAGTGATTATTAATATATTAATTTTAAATCTAAATTTTTTGTTTAAATATTTTTTTTGTTTTTATTATTTTTAAATTTGTAACAAAGCTTTTCTTTTTAGAGCGCTTTGTTTGAAAAGCTTTATTTGTTGAAATCTATTGTTTTATTTTTTTTAATTTGTTAAAGGTTTTGTAAGTGTTTGGTGAACGTTGGCTAGGTATTATTGGTTATCTTAATAATCTTATTTTTAAAGTTTTATATTTAAAAAAAAATTTTTAGTATAAAAAAAAGAAAATTTTTGTTGATTTTTTTGTTGAATAACTAAACTTTATATTTTTTATTATTTGGGGTATTTATATTTTTTTTGTTTTTGTAGTTTAGAATTCAAATTTTTAGTTTTTTATTAATATTATTTTTTGTATTTTTTTATATTTTTTTTTAATTAATTATTTTATTGATATTATATTTTTTTTTGTTTTTTTTATATCGATTATCTAATGTTTTGTAGGTATTTTTATAGTTTTTATTAAATTTATTTATTTTTGTTATTTAAAATTAATTAATTTTTATAAGATTAAAAAGATATTAAAGAATAATAATATTGTAAATCAAAAATATTTATTTTTTAATAATTCTTTATTATTATATAATAAATATATTTATAAAAGAAAATTTTGCAATTTATTTTTTAAATAATTTTATTTTAATATTAATTAATTGTTTTATTATTAATAAAAATATAACGATATAGAATAAAGTTTTATTAAAAAGGATAAAATATAAAATTGTTTTATTTTTTATTAAAAAAAATATATTTTTATTATTTTTATTATAATTTGTAAAATGAAATATATTGATTTAATATATAAATTTTATAATATAAAAAAAGTCGTTATAATTATTTCGTTTATCTTTTTTAATATAAATATAATTTTAATAAATTTATTAGATATTTATTAATATTTTATAAATTATTTTTTATATATTTATTAATTGTTAATTAATATATATAAATATATTTTTCTTTTTTAATTAAAAAAACTAAGAATATAAATATCGAAAATATATTAAGCTTTAAATTAGATAATAAGTGTTTATTAAAAAAAAAGGCAAAGATTTTTATTTTAATTGTTTTTTTTGTTTTTTTTATTTTTATAAAAAAAAAAGAAAAAAATTATTACAAAAAATAAAATAAAAATTATCTCCAAAAATTAAATTTTAATTTATTTTTTAATAATAATTATTTATTAAATAATTTTTTTAAATCAAAATTTTTAAAAATTAAATTTTTTAATTTTTTTTAATTATTTTTAAAAGTTTTTAATTTTCAAATTATTTGCTTTATTTTAATTTTTTATGATTTTTCAAATATTAAGCAATCAATATATATTTCTTTTTTTTTAAAATATAGGATTTCCAAATTTTTTTAAAAAATATTTTTTTAATTTTTCTTTTTTTTTTAATTTTAATTTTTTTAATAATACAAATATAAATATAAATAAAAATATTATTATTTAATAATTAATTAATTTTTGATATATATTAAAAATTAATTGTTTTTTTTTAAATTTTAATTTTTCGATTTTATTTTGTTTTTTAATAAAAAATTTTTAATAAAAGTTTATTATTAAATATTTATTTTTTATTATTAATTAATAATAATTTTTTATTTAAATCCTATATTTTTTATAAATTTTAATAATATATTATTAAAAAGAATTAATATATATATAATTTATTTTATTAATTTTTATAATTCTTTTTTTAATAATAATTTAAATATTATTAATAAAAATATTTTTTTTTTTTAAAATTGTTTAACAATAATAAAATAAATATAAAATCTTTTAATAATAAAATAATATAAACAAATAAATCTTTTTTTTTATATTTTTTTTTATAAATATAATTTTATTATTAATTAATCAATAAACTTCGATTTTTAATTATTAGATTTTGTAATAGTATATAAATTTTTGTAATTGTTTTAATTTATAATATTTTTATAATAATATATAAATTATTTAAAATTATTTTGATTTATAATATTTTGATAATAAAATACAAATCATTTAAAATTATTCTAATTTACAATATTTTTATAATAAAATATAAATTATTTAAAATTATTTTAATTTACAATATATTTATTTGTTTTTATTAATATTATATTAGTAATGTTTTTTTATTAAAATAATTATTTAAAATTGTATCCGAATTTTAAAGATTTTTTTTTAATTTCTATATATTTTTAAATAAAATATAGTTTTTTTATTAAATTAAATATTATATTTCTTTTTTTTTTTGATATACTAAAATTTTTTTTATTTTGTATTTTAGCCTTTCTTTTATTTTTTTAAATAATAATAAATCGATAATACCTTTTTTTTTGTATTAAGATTTTAATAAAAAAATATAAAATATATTATATATTTTATAGATAAATAATAACTTTAATTTGTATAATTATTTATTTAAAATAATATTAATAATTATAAATGATTTTATAAAACGTTTTAAATTTTTTTTTTTTAAAATTTAATTATTTAATATTCTTTATATTAAACATTATTAAATTATTAATATTAAATTATTAATATTCTATTAAAATATTTTTTTAAATTTTTTTTGTAATTGTTTTTTATTAAAAGTTTTTAAGCTTTTTTTGTTTTTTTACTAAAGTTTCAATTTTTTTATAAATTATTGATATTTCTTTTTATATTAACGTTTTTATTAATATAATTAAATATAAATTAAAAATTATATATAATTTTAAATAAAGTTTTTTTTATTATATTATATTAATTAATATTATATATAAATTTTGTTAAAAATAATAATAATATTTAATTATTTTATTTTTAATTTAAATAATATATAATATAATATATAAGATTTTGGTTTTATTGTTTAATTTATTTATTGATTTAAAAATAAAATATTATTAATAATTTTTAATAAATACGGAGATAAAATATTAAATTTTTTTAAAAATAATTTATAAATTGTAATTTTTTATTTAAAATAATATTTTTTAGTATATCAAAATCTTTAAATATATATATAAATAATATTTTTATTAATTTAAAACAATTGATAATTTTAATTATAAATATATATTTTATTAATTTTATAAATTTATTAATTATTATAAAAATTATATTATAAATATATTTTTTAATTTTTAAAAAAAGTAAATTTGTAATAAAATTTATAATTATTTTTTTTTAAAATTTTATAAAAAAAAGAAATGTTTTTAATTTATTATATAATTAATAATATTTTATTATTAAATATTAATATATTATGTTGAGAGTAGCCAGGGCCGTATGAGCCGTACGGACCGCGAAGCGGCCCGTAGGCCTAATACGGTCTAGCGCCCTATCTTAAGCTTAAATAGCATACAAGGTTCAACCTTGGTTCAGTAGTAATTTCAAATACATCACACAACTTGCACCTTCACGTGATCTACCCAATTTCAACATATTATATAAATTTTAATATATTTTTTAATTTTCTTTTTTATATTTTATTAAAAATATTTCTTTTTTAATATTTTTAATATTTTTTTATTAGATTATTATAATAAATTTTTAAAATCTTTATTTTTATAATAAAATCTAGTAATATAAAAATAGTTTTATTGTAAATAATTATTTTTTTAATAATTATTTATTATAATAAAATATTTTTAATAAATTTTTATTTTTATTTGATATATTTTTTATTTTTTATAAATTTGTTATATTTTTATAATTATAATAAAATATTTTTTGTAAATTTTGATATAGTATTAAATATTATTTTATTTTTAATTATAATATTAATTATTTAATAAAGTATTAATTATTTATAATTAGTTTTTATTAATAATTTTTTGGAATTATAAAAAAATAAATAATTTCTTTTTTTTTGAAAAAGGTTTATAATATTTTGTAAAAATATTTTAATTAATATTATTATATTTTTTAATTTATTTTTTAATATTAAAAATATTTTGTTATTATTTTTTAGATTATTAAAATAATTTGATTGTTTTAATAATTTATTTATTAAATTTAATTTTTTGATTTTATATTTAATTTTGAAATTGTATATAATAAGTATTTTAGTTTATTTAGTTTATTTATTATTTAATTTTTTTTTAATTATAAAATATTGAAAATTATTATAATTTGTTTTTACAATAATAATATAATAATTATTTATAATATAATATTGTTATTTATAAAATATAATATATATTATTAATAATTTTTGATTATAAGTTATATAACGTTATTTTAAAAAATTTAATTTTTTAAAATAAAATATTATAAAATGTTATTATAATAGTTTTTTTAAATTAGATTTTTTTTTAAATAATTAGGAAAATATATATTTTAAAATAAATTTTAATATATTTGTTTTAATTATTATTTAAAATTTTAATTAAAAATATTGTAATATTAATATGATAATAAATATTATTTTTAATATTTTAAAAAATATTTATATTTTTATATTTTATATAAAAATATTTATAATTTCTTTTTTTAATTTTTTTAAATAATATTATTATTTTATTAATTATTTTTAAATATTTTTTAATAAATTATTAATAAAAGTTTGTAAAATTTAGAAAAATTTAAAATTTCTTTTAAAATATTAAAAATAAATTATTTAATAATAATTTTGATTTTATTAAATTTTATAATAATATTGTTATATAATATTATAAATTTTAAAAATTTAATCTTTTTGTTATTAAATATATATTTTTTAAACTTTATATAAAGTTTGTAGATAATTAATCTTTCAAATATTTAATAAATATTATTAATATATTATTAAATATTTATCAAATAAATTAATATATTATTAAAATATATTATATATATAATATTTATTAATTTTGTAAAAATTTAATTAATATAAATTGGAAAGATAATAAAAATATTTGTAAGATTAAAAAATATAATTAAATATTTAAATTATTTATAATAAATATAAAATATTGTTTTTTATTTATTTTCTATTTAGATTTAAATTTGATAATATATATTTTTTAAATTTAATTTGATAAAAATAATATTTTTTTGTAATTAATTAAAAAATTTATTAATTAAAAATAAAGATATTCGATTTTTTTTCATAATTTAATTTAATTCTTTATAATCAATATATAACTAATAATCTTTATTTTTTTTTAAAACAAATATAATTAAAACCTTAACAAAACTTATTAAATAATAAATTTATTTTTTTAATTAAGATTTTTTTAAATATTTTTTTAAAATTAATAATTCTTTTTTAAAAAAATATATATTAAATTTTATAAAAAAATAATATTTAATTTTAATTTAATTTAATATTGTATTAAATAATAATTAAATAATAATTTATTTTTTCTTTTTAAAAAAGTTTATTTCAAATTTTTGTATTTATTTAAAATAACAAAAATCTTTAAAATAAAAATTTGATATTTTATTTATATTATTTTAAAATTAAATATTTAGTTTAATTATAAAATCAAAACTTATATTTCTTTATTTATTTTTTAATAAACCTTTTGTATTAAAATAATTTTAATAAATTTTAAATTAAATCGAAAATAAAGTTTTATTAATTATTAATCAATTTCGAAATTTATTATTTTTAATTATAAAAAGTTTAGAATTATATTTATATAAAAAAAATTTAGAATAATTAAAATAAACTAATAAATATATACTTTTTTATTTTTTAATATATTTATTGTTTTTATAACAAATTAATAGTTTCTATAAATAAAAATATAAATCTTTAATGCAAATACTAAAAACATATTTTTTTCTAATATAAATTCCTAATTCTATTTAATACATTTATTTTACTAAATTATATTAATTTAAATATTTAAATCAATAAAATAGCAAAATATTATTAATCAATATTTTAATTTAAATATAATAATAATAATAATAATAATATATTTTTTTATATTTAAATTTAAAATTACAAAAATATTTAAAATAATTATTAAATCTTATCATTTCTTTATTAATATATTTCGCTATTTTCTTATCGAAAAAATTTAACATTTTTTTATTAATATAAACTTGTTTTCTTTTTAAAACAATCTTTTTTAAAATACTTTTTTTAATAATATTAATATTTAAACAAATCTTTATAATTAATAATATAATAACTCAATTATTAATATTATTAATATTTTAATAATCCTTTTTAATACTTTTAATATTAAGTTTTTTTTATTAAATAACTTTTCTGTATAGTTTTTCGATTTAATTTTATTTTGATTTCAATAAATTCTATTAATATAACATTTATACAATCTTTTTAAAATTTATAATAAAACTAAACAAAATTTGAATAATACAAAAAAGTATTATATATTTTTTTAAGATAATAATTTATAATATCAAAAAAGCAATATATTTAATTAATATTTTTTAATTTATATATTTATTTTATAAATTTTTTCTAAATTTAAAATTATCAAAAAAATTTAAATATTCTTTTATTTATATTAAAATATAAATTAATAAATAATTGTTTTTAATATATATTATTTACTTTATATTTTATTTCTTTTTTTAAATTATTTAAATAAAAAACAAATTTATTTATATTTTATTTTAAATATTATTTAATTTTTAATATTTGAATAATTGTTATATATTATTAATTCTTTTTATTTAAAATTGTATTATATATATATTCTTTAAATTTCGTTTATATAATATTATTTAATTAAATTGTATTTATAAATCGATATTATATTATTAAAAAACGTTTTTCGAAATATTATATTGTATAATCTATTTTCTAAATATTAATAAAAAAATAATATCCGCTATTATTTTTAAATATTATTTCAATTTAAAAAAAAAACTTATTTAAAAAATATTTGCTTTTTAATATCGAAATAATTTTTGAAATTTTAAAAACCTAATATTTGATTTGAAACAAACAAATAATATATTATTAAAAAATATTAAAATTTTAATAATCTTTTATATTTAAACAAATCAAATTATAATTTTATTTATAATTTTTATATTATTTTTTATATTTTATATTTATTATTTTAAAATATTATAAAGATTTTTTTTTAAAAGGTTTTTGAATTTTAAAAAAAAATTTGTATTTTATTAATATACTTAGAATTTATTAATAATATTGTTTTGTATATTATTGACTTTATAATTTATTAAACAAATATAAAAATGTTTTTTATATTTAATATTATTTTGAATATTATTAATTTAATTAACAAATTATTTTTTAAATAAAAATAAAAAAATATAAAAAATTAATTAAATTAATATTAAATTAAAAACTTTTTATTATTTTTTTAAATAGTTAATGGTATATTATTGATCGCTATTAAAATAATAATATTTTGTTTAGTATAAAACTTTATATATTTTCAAAATCTTTTTTATTTAATTTTAGAAATTTATTTTTATATATATTAAATAATTAAATATTAAATATTGTATTAAAGATTTACTATCGATTAATATTAAACGTTAGCGATTACTAATATATTAGCTTTATATCTGAATTCTTTGCCTAAACATCTTTTTTGTTTTTATTATCTTTAGATTCGTAATATTCGATCCTATTATAATTATTAGTTTTTGCATTATAAATAGTTATATTTTTTGTTGCCCTTAAAAAAATAAGAATAATTGGAAGAAGATATTTTTTATACTAAAATTAAAGTTAAAGTTCAATAGTATATTTGAAATAAAAGATAAAGGTGATATTTGTAAATATTATATATAATTATTATATATAATATAAAATAATATTAATTAAAAAGGATAAATAATTAAAGAAAAAATATAAAAATATAAAATTGAAGAATAATAAAAAGAATAAAAGATTATAAACAAATTATGTAAAGTTAATCTAAAATATAATATTGTTTTTGTATATATAAATTAATGTTTTCAAGTTAATCCGAATTGAGAAAGCGATTTACAAAATATAAAAAAAATATAAATTAATAAAAAAAAATATAAAAATTAATATAAAATAAAATAAAAAAGTAAAAAAAAACTCGAAAACGAATAAAAATAATTTGAAATAAGTTTCGAATAAAAATTTGTAAATAATATAAAATGAAATAATATTTTATAGATTATATAATAAATATAAAAACCAAATAAATAATTAGTTTTTTTGAATTTAGTTTTTTTGTAACAACCTTTCCATTGTATAAACTATAATAACTTTTATTAAAGAAATTGTTATATCCAAAATCGAATTTTTAATATTTAATATTATAACAATTTTTTCGTTATATAAATTATAATAATTTTTATTAAAAGAATTGTTATATTCAAAATTAAATTTTTTTAAGGATTTTAAAAATTGAATTGTTTTTTAAATTAAATAATTATATATATTTCAAATATTATAAATGTTTAATTTAAAAAAATATAATATTTTATTTATTAATTTTTCGTTATTAAATACTTTTAATAATATTAATTATATTTGTAATTATTAATTTTTGAAAAAAATTTCAAAATAATTTTTACCTAACCAATTTATAATATTTTTATAAACAACATTAATTAATATTGATTTAATTATTTAATAATAAATAATTATTAATTAATAATATATAATAAATAAATTATATTATTAAATATATTAGAATTAAGTTTAAAGTATATAATCCTTATATACATCCGCTACGCAGGCGGTGCGGCTGTATGCGGCCGGCGCCGCCGCTAGTGGAGTCACGTGACCTTCGGTCACGTGACCCAAATCGCGATATATTTAAATTTATATTATATTATTTTATATTATATATAATAAAATATTATTGTTCGAAATAATTAAACAAAAAAAAGTTATTAAAAAAAAATAAAAATAAAAATAAAATTATATAATATTATTTAGTTTTTAATTTTTTAAAATTTAGATAATATAAAATAATAAAGGAAAATTAGATAAATCGAATAATATAATTAAATTATATATAAATAGTGTTATTGATTTAATATAATTTATATAAGATTGAATAATTATATAATAATAGTTTTAATTTCAAAATTTTGTTTTTTAGATTTTTAAAGTTTTTTTTAATAGAATTTTTAAAATATTTTTATATTATTAAAAATAACTCAAGAATATATATATTTTATAATAAAAAAAATAAAATTTAAAAGCAAAAAAAATTTAAATAAAGTTTGCTTGTCATCAACTGTATACATTAAAGAGTTATAAATAATTACCAACTCTCTTCACCGCGGAGCCCGGGAACTTTTAAAGATCATGATAAAGATTAAAGGCGGAGGTTTGAAAGATTGCACGTTCTCAGTTGAGCCTTCTCACTGCAAACACCGGACGAAAACTCGACACCATCGTAGGCGAATTTGGGGCGATTTATAAGAAGTGAAAACTTTCCTCCGAGCCTTCCCAGAGAGGAACATCTTAGAGTGTGACACACTCACGTTCACAACTTAGAGGTGTGCGACCGTAAGAATACCTTTGAATTGTGCATAGAATTTGGTCTCCAACCAGTTCCATGTCGGGATATATGAACCAAATTGGATCCAATGGGCGTTGGAACTCAGTTTTTAGTTGAGGAGAAGAACCCAAAAGACATATAATGTGTTTGATTGTCTCACCAGTCGTCAAATAATTCATACCTGTCTTTGGAGCATTTCGAAGCGCGATGCACAAAAGTCATTATTCGACAACACGGTCTCAAACTTCCTCGCCCCCTGATTTTGCCGATGCGCATGCTCTGGGATCTGCGATTGGCTTTGAAAATAAAGCTGGAGGGGATAAGGATTTCAATTTGGATACTGGATACTGGATACTGGATCAAGGAATTTGTTTTTTCGATGCCCCATATGACTTGATATGATATCCGCCAACATCTCTTAGTACTGCCACCCTTTCCACCCTGCCCTACATTCCAGTTCGAGCTTGTGCAGAAAGTCTCAAATACAACACTGGTCTTCATAGATTCCATATCTATCTCTAACATATCTCATGGTAAGATCTTGCATTATCCGCGGCTGCTCGTTTATGAAGAGCCCATTGTCTTATTAGCAAATGTCTCTACCAAGGACTCGAATAAACCCATCTAGTGCTCTTATTTGTAACCCGTCATTTTGTCGCAAAGTGTCGAGCAGAGGCCAACCTTTGAAAAATGTCGGATTTGTGCAATTGCAATTTGCAAAGTTCATCAAGACACTAGAACACCAAGAAGGATATGACGATTGCACGATATGAGCGTGCGAGGGGTGAGGATTCAAATAATGAATTTGTGAACAATAAGGGTCTAATTCCGTAGTTACAGTCTTCAGATATCACAACTCATTCACTTGATTCACGACTTCAAATCATCATACAGCGGAAAAATTGCAAAGATACAATTCATCATACTCGATTGGAACACTGAACGTTCTGAAAGTAGCATGATTAGAAGCAATGCAAAATTTGGAAAAAGTGCTCAGTGGAAAATTCAAGGAACAGTGCATATACCTGATTGGTTATCATATATTAGTGGCAGAATACATTTTTTGATGGAAGAGTATTGTACATAATACATAGGTTATATTTCCTTCCTACGAATCTTACCAGTCCATGGACTTTCGTGCGATTCGGATAACCCCCGAGACTTTAATTCTTTCTTAATAACATTCAATCTCCCGATATTTCGTTCCTTATCGATTGGTGTGATACGTCTTCCGAATACCGTGACGTTTGGTAACGAGAGCAATTCTTCTTCTTCTATCAAGGCTTCTTTCAGAGTTGAAGGTTTGGGTGGGGTGATGAGATTTTGTAAGAGCTTTTCTGCCGTACTTGACGAGTTGATGGCATTGTCGGGTATTCTTATACCTGTTAATTGCATTGTGCGCTTGACAACCTATAAAGTGATCAGTAAACCATTTATAATGTAACTCATGATATAACCTACAGCAAATTTGATCTCTGGGTCAGCAAGAGAAACCTGGAGCCAAGAATGCCCCCAAGATGCGACCAGTGCTTCAGCGGCCTTCAATGGGTCCACGGTTGAACGATCCGCTGCAACATCTTCCTCTGATTCGGTAGGATTTACCTTCTCCGCCGTCTCGTCAATCTTTGGTGTAGGTTCTGGATGTAACGGATCTACTGGTGACCTATCGGCAGCTATATCTTCTTCAGATTCGGTAGGTGTGCCCTTCTCTGTGGTCTCGTCAATCGAAGAGATCGCAGCGAGGCGAGCTTTACGTCCTTGTTTGCCCTTTGCCAATGATTGAACTATCTGTTCCAAGGAACCGCTTTCTAAGAACTGTAGTATAGCACCCGATGACGAAGGATTGATTTGCACACTTTGAGTAATATCAGGACCCGGTTCAGCCTGGGAAATCACAGATAAAGGCTTTCCAGCTTGTCTTAAGGCGAAAACTTCGATTATAGCACGATGTAATGCCGCAGTCGCTTCGGCAGAATCTTTGATCCTTTTCTGTGACATGAAAACTTTGTATGGATGCTTGAAGGTCGATTGCTTCTTGTAATCGCCAATTATTTCTAATTCTGACCCATTATCTGCTGGTTGATAATCGTAGGCATCCTCAGCTGCGATTCTCTCATTCTTTTTCAATTCCCGGTCAAATCTCTGTTCCGGCTCTTGCGCTGGCAGTTGACTAGGCCCAGTATAAGGATCTGAAGATGTGGAGGGGGCTTGCTTGAAGAGGCTTCGTCGCACTCGCTGGCCGAATGATTCTTTGTCTGCCCCTCGCAAAGATGTTGAGAATGAGGAAGCCTGGTTTCTGCATGCCGAGCAACGGTGCGTATATGGATTTTGTGATATAGAACGGGTACGCAAGAGGTCAATCGACCTATCTATTCTTGTTATTCGACGCATTGTGTGTGGATCAAGAGTTTGAAGTGAAATGAGGGTGTTGAATGATCGCTTTGAGCTTGAACTTTTTGGATCAAAAGGAGCTAGTCTGTAAAAGTACTAGCGTAATTGAATTACCATCTGGGGCAGAGCGGGAGTATCATCTCATCGCATTATGACTGTGGTAATAATTGCAATGGCATACCAACTGTGATGACCTCGCTGAGAGATTTTTACGATAGACAGGTTTTCTCTTTCTCTCGCAAATTAACAGCAATCTCATCAATATTTGAGTAACCCAAGTCGCCACGATTCAAAGAGCTTGACGCATCCCTAGATAACAAAGATGAGGGGCATATACTTCTTGCTTATATTGTGTACGTTCGTTATTTCAACGATAGCAGCCTGTAAGTATATTTTCAATATTGTTCATATCTCTGGCCAATGACTGATTGTGTGTACAGCACCTCCATCTTTTTGCAAATGTACCTGCTTCACTAATAGCACCATCATTCCTTTATCTTCCCACTCGAGCTCTTCATCAGATAAATCAGTCTCGAAACACAACTCTCGTGCCACGGCTGCGACATGTGCTATGTGCAATCGAGCGTTCTGCCTCGCCCAGCGACTACCAATATGTAAAGAGGCTGAGGAGAAAGATGTCCTCACAACATGCTTTCAACGAGATAGCAGAAAGGATCAGATTGTAGTGCTGACTTTCATTGCTGGTACTTTAGGTTTACTTGGTTGGGCAGCAGTGAGAAAAATCGTGGATAAAAGGAAGGACTTAAACGTCGGCATCGGAGACACACAGCAAGGGTACACTCCTGTTGGGGCTAGATAGCCATATACTTTTGATATCACAAAGTTGAGAACTGTCTAAAATATACATAGCTTGAGGGAATAAGTCATATTCTCTTCTAACCTTTCCCATATTAATAAAGCCTTTCATTCCGTCACTGGATTGATGGCATGTGAAAATGAGTGCCAATATGAATCTCAATCACACGGAACTGATTTTCGTTGATACCCCAATACTGAATCTTTACAACAGCATTGCTAGCCCATTTGGCTTGGAAAGAACGGCGTTGAAGTTTTGGTTCATGGCCCGTTATTCCGGCCTGGGAAGGATCAATGGGGATTAGTTTAATCAATTCAACGAGGGCCGTATTCTTTGACTCAAGACTTGCATGTACTACACTTTTTCCATCCAAAAACCATTCATTCACCATTATCTCAGACTATAACACATTTTTGAACTCTCACATTTTACTTTCAAACCTTGCACCCAATACTTCTGTGCTACTTTATATCTCAACCTTCGAACACAACCAAAATATGTCAGAACAAGTTCCGGTTGACCCCTTTTTACAGTTTATGGAAAGGTTTCGCATCGCTATGGCAGGTCGGCTGCATGGATTACTTCCCCATTACCTTGTTTTCGAGTCTGTAGACCGAATCATATGGCACGCACTCACAGATGACAAGCAGCAACACTCCTACCTTGTTTTGCAGTCAACATTTGAAAGCATGGGTGTATCTCAGGAGCAGAAGAATAGGTTTATCCAACACGCGGGATGGGCCAACTATATGTGGCACCAACGTGATGTTTATCAGAACCTTGCCGAAAATGACGGACTTCCACGCACCCAGCCCAATCATTACAGCAACTCATTGAATGAGACTCAAGTAGACTTCAGAAGACCCGGACCGATCGAGAATTATACGAGTCCTTACGCGAGTCCCACCGAAAGCAACGGTTCGCTTCCTCTTCCAAGTGTGCATGTGCAACCCCTGCAACAACAGCACGAGAATGTGCAACCAAAAGAATTAGGACCTCCCATTAATACCGCCCTACAATTGAATAACAACGATTTTGATAAAGGGGAGGATTCGAAGCATATCCACGGCCCAGTGAAAGTACCGGTTGGAGGGATGGACTCTTCAAAGACTTCCTCAGCAACCTCGTCGACTATTCAATCCCCTCCGATGGAATCGAGCCTTCCAATGGAAAAGGACACGCGGGAGGGATTGGAACGGACGAGAGAGACCAAGCAAAGATCTCATCGAGGAATAATTAACAAACCGCGGCATTCTTTAACATCCAGAAAGAAGCTAGGACCAAAGGCATTTAGCAATTTTATCCAGCGCGGTGGCAGTTATGGAGTTCTTGAGAAAGCTAAATATGCGAAGCGTCAGAAGTACCGAGCTTTGCAACAACAGCAAAAACTGCCCAATGATTTTCCACACTTCATAGAGGCCACTGCACTAAAACCTTCATTATCAAACTCAATGGTTCCAAAATCACTCCATGTACCTGAGCGCAATTCCATCTCCAACCACCACGACACAGAAGAGTCTCTGCCGCTTTCCCCTTTATCCGTATTCATTGCAGAGAATACCACTTTCAACGAAGATCGCCCTTATCTGGATTGCTTGTAAGGCATTGCAGGGCCCTCAGGCGAAGCCCAACAACATCAAATAAGACTGAAAAGGCTTTCATCTTCTTCGATCGACATGTGTTGTAATAGATATAATCATTGATTGGTGTTGGTATGGGTACTAAGGGTTAAGACACCTCATGGTAGGAACCACTGAGACGGTTGTATGGAGAGGTGTCAACAATATTAATTTCATATAATTGCTTAAATCACTCTTGGCAGGTGGAAGGTTTACTTATTAAAGAGTATTGAATTTTGCTTTGCCGCCTGTTATTTCTGGTATGCGGAACTCCGTTCATCGCATGGTTCACTCCCCCGCCTTCTTTCTGGCCTCCCACTCCGTAATGGCAAGCATACACCATTCGAACCTTTTCTTCCTTCTGGCCTCATTATCCACTACTTTCTTATCCCGATAGCCTGTTTCCATGGTGATATAGTCGGTTGATTGATGATACTCTGGTTCACACTCTGGGCATCCATATCCTCCATTTATTGCCGTTCGTTCGAGTACCGATGGACAAAGTGTGGTTTGAGACTTTTGCTGTTGATCTAGTGGTGGAGGGAGTGATAGGTTGTGGATTGCCTGCGGACAGGTTGTTATGATTTGCTTAGATGGGGCGGTAGAGCTAGCTTCTGAAGATTTAGAGGGAACGATGCGAGTAGCATGGAGAAGAGATGTTGTAACATGGTTACATGCTTGATAGTAGGTGTTGACCAATTCGCAGGGCACTGACTTGGATTCAGTTGCCATATTTGGGCAATTATCTTCTTGGGCTTTCTCACAGATGTGGTAGGGTATAGGTTATGTAGTGTTGGCAGTTTCATTTGTCAAAGAATTGATTATACAGTATCCCATTTCGGTAAATACTTAGAACGGCCATAGAATCTCATGAACGACGTGAACAATGGCTTTGTGAACTTGACTCTTCTACTTCCTTCCCCTCCATTCTTGAACCAAGAATTTAGACGGGATGAGCATCAACTAGACATATCACGATACAAATCCTATCTGATTAGACTAATCAACTCCTTTACCTAGGGATGCTCTGTTACAACCTATGCCTTAGGACGCGAGAGCCCGAGCTTTCCCCGCAAGGCGAGATTACCCCTCGATGGAAAACGATAACTAGGTAGGTAGGTAGGTATGAAGTGAAGGAGCTATAGTATAACCTACCTACCTATTGAAATGTGATTGAAGTACCAATGGTAGTACCTAGATAATTCTAGAGACAAATGAAGCCTTCATATATTCATAAATATATAAAATCTTATACAAATGAGCCTACCGTATTCATGAATTCCATCATTCTTCTTATAGTTTGAGCGTGAGGGCTAACTAGGGTGAAGGAAAAGAAAGTGAAGCGTGAAATTCCGCTCCGTGCCCAACCGATTCCACATGCCGTTTCCCAATTAGGTAAGGACTGATTTTCTCCAGCCGGGTTAAACTTCTACCTTTTCACGGGTATTCCGATCAACTGAATATTTACGGCTCTCTTAAACACAACCTACCTAAAATCTTTAATATCCTTCTCTCATTTCAAGATGCTGGCAAGAAACTCCGTCAGGTCGGCGCAAGTATGTGAATTTGTTAAAGAGTTCTCAATTGCACATTCTCATTTCCAGATTGTATCTGTGTCTGTGTCTGTCACAAGCTAATATCAACTTCTTATCAGAGCCTTTTGCGAACCGCCCACGTCGCTCCCACTAGAACTTTCGCAACCGTCCAATCCGACATCTTCAAGCCTACAAAGTATGGCGGAAAATATACTGTTACTTTGATACCCGGTGATGGTATTGGTGCCGAGGTTGCCGAGTCCGTGAAGACAATTTTCAAAGCAGACAATGTGCCCGTTGAATGGGAACAGGTTGATGTGTCTGGTGTGGAAACTGGAAACAAGCACTCCGAGGATCTTTTCCGGGAGTCAATAGCATCCTTGAAGAGAAACAAGCTTGGTCTTAAGGGTATCTTGCACACACCTGTCGAGAGATCCGGTCACCAATCTTTCAACGTCGCACTTAGACAAGAACTCGATATCTACGCATCCATTGTCCTCATCAAGAATATCCCAGGTTACAAGACCCGCCACGACAATGTCGATCTCTGCATTATCCGTGAGAATACCGAGGGAGAATACTCTGGATTGGAACATCAATCGGTCCCAGGTGTTGTCGAATCCCTTAAGATCATTACCCGCGCGAAGTCGGAGAGAATTGCCAAATTCGCATTCAGCTTTGCTCTTGCCAACAACCGCAAGAAGGTCACCTGTATTCACAAGGCCAACATCATGAAGCTCGCAGATGGTCTTTTCCGTAAGACCTTCAACGATGTTGCTAAGGAGTACCCCACTTTGGAGACCAACGATATGATTGTCGATAATGCATCTATGCAATGTGTATCCCGACCACAACAATTCGACGTCATGGTTATGCCTAACTTATACGGAGGAATTTTGTCCAACGTTGGTGCTGCTTTGGTCGGTGGCCCAGGTCTTGTTCCTGGATGCAACATGGGCCGTGAGGTCGCTGTTTTCGAGCCTGGTTGCCGTCACGTTGGTTTAGATATCAAGGGCAAGGACCAAGCTAACCCAACTGCTATGATCCTCTCTGGTTCCATGCTTTTGAGACATCTCGGTCTTGATGACCACGCTAACAGAATTTCCAAGGCTGTCTATGATGTTATTGCTGAAGGGTATGGGATCCCGAATTTCAAATCATAAACTTACATTCGCTAACCATTTTTATAGAGCCGTAAGAACCCGTGATATGGGCGGAAACAACTCAACCAACCAGTTCACCCGTGCTATTTTGGATAAGATGGAGTTGGCTGCATAGAGTGGTGAATAAACTGTATAAAGAATACCCTAGATACGGATGAAAGTGTACATTAAGGGTCCGAATTGCATACAAGATTCATTAAATCCACAGCTCTACTTTGATTTTGATGTGATTTATGTTTTCTTTGCTTGAAGTTCGAGTCCTAGCTACGAAGTTGCCACAGCCTTCAGGATGAAATCAGACTCAGAAATCTGGATAATCCCAAGTTTATTATACCGGTGGTGCATTACAAGTTCTCTATTACATATCGGTTTACACCTCTGATATTTATATTGAATTTTCTGTTCATTACCAGCAAGTCAAGCCCCAAGAGGTTGACCGGGAGCCAATCCTACATTCCAGTTCACCGGAATCACTCTTCACACCCTTTGTGAACTCTTTTGTATTTGATGGGTAGTAAATTAGATGAGCCAAAAATGGTTGGCACAGTTCTTGGGGAGCTTGATTTCTGCAAATATAAACAACATTGTAACCTTCTGAAGTATGTCATCGTCACACAAATATGTTCTTTCATAGTTGCTCAAACAGCTGATATCATAAACACTCCATACCCCCATCTCCCCAACGCCATTGCATGCATATACACGCCCGACTTTTCCCAACCCAAACCATCTAAAAAGCAATATTTCTTTTTCTTCCCGTATATTTACTCGAATTTTTAACCACCTTTCCTTTCCTCTCCATCTGTTCCTTCTTCCCCAAAATCCACGCCTTGCTCCCCTTCTTAATATCCTTCCTACCCTTCTCCCTAGGCCTCCTCCTCGCATCCAACACATCCACCCCCTCCATGCCTTTCACTACACCCGTAATATCCCCATTGCCTGTCTCTACTTCTCCTCCTCCAACGGTTAATACCAAATACAACTTTGCATTCTTCGTTCCCGGATCGTCCTCCAGTATTCCCGCTCCAAATCCTGCTTTGATCGCAGCACCACTGATCATAGTCCGCTGCTCGTCATTCTTTGGGTAGAATTGACAGACTGCTCGGCCTCCTCTTTTCAAGGAAGCATATAACCCGTTGAAAAATCTAGAAAGTCGACCGGCACTAGTCACCTCACTACTCTCCGCATTACACAACCATTGAATCGCACTAATACTAATCGCGGCATCGAAACTTCCCGCTCGAAATGGAACCCCTTGCCCAATATCACTCAACATTAAATCGCCCTCCACATCTCGTTGCAACGCAATATCAAGCATCGAAGCACTAATATCCATACCAACCCAGATATGCGGTCCGCCTTCATCTTCGGGGACAGCTGTTAGAATTTCGCCTGATAAACCTGAGCCGCAGCCGATGTCGAGGAGGAGAGAGGGGGTGGTTAGGTCGAGGAGCTCCAGGGCGCGGTTCGTCATGCTCGCTTGGATGTTTTGGATTCGCGAGGAGGTGGTGTATTTTCGGGCTTCCGTGTCATTGTAATGGAGGTCGGGGGGGCTGTGGATGGGTTAGAGAGGAGGCAATGGGGAAGGCGGTTGTCGCATTGAGGGAGGGGAGTGGGGAGGAGTGGAGGGGAGATCTTACAGTGTATCTTCTGGACGAGACATTTTTGTGACGGTCGATCAGGTTATCCTTATTTAAATTGTGGTTTGCACTTTTGTAAAATATTCCTGTCTGGGCAAGGTTCAATGATGGACTTTCGTAGTAGTAAAGACTGAATTGAATTGTCGAACACAAATTTCTCAATTCTCAATCCAAACCCGTGCGATAAGAAGATAAAAATTCTGGTAACACCAAAATCCCATGCGGACTTTTTTAATCGATGTGCCGAATATTAGCCGATAGAATATCCGGGGTAGGTAAAGAACAACTAACGTTCACCAGAACCCCTCCTATTTTACACTTTCACACTTTCCTTCGAGAAAACAAAACATCATGCATTTCCCATAAGATTCCACTGCAAGTTTCTGAAGTCATGTGGATATTACCTGTTGTGGGATACCTGGGTGTGGTGGTTGGGTTTGGTTTCCTTACTACTGCCATTGGTAAGTTCATCCCTCTTGAGCTTGTTCCCGGCGACGGTCGGTCCTCTTGAACGCTTCTTGGAGATATTATCTTATATTCATGTATCTATACTGATTTTGATATATGAAATAGCCTCAGGATTATACTACCTTTCCGAGCTCGTCGAAGAACATACGGTTATGGCAAAACGTTTCCTGACCCGAATGATATATGCGATTATTGGGCTTCAATCCCTTTTATGTCTGATCGATGGATTCAGTTTAAAGCTTAGCATCATGAGCATCCTTTCTCATTTGGTATATTTGGGAAACATGAGGAAATTCCCAGTGGTTCATTTGAGTGATCCTCTATTCATCATTTCATGCGGTATACTTTCATCCCTGCCCCGAAACCAAGAAGAGACGGAAAACTAATCATTATCTTCAAAAGCTCTTGTATTAGTAAACCACTACCTCTGGTTCCGCCACTTTGCAGCCGGACCTATCAGTACTCCAACCTCCATCTACTATGCATCGGGATATCCGGATTTTACGCAAATCGCCTCGTATTTTGGGTTATGTGTGTGGTTGACACCGTTTGCGCTATTCGTTTCCTTGTCTGCGAGTGACAATGTATTGCCGACGATGGGGAGCGAGGAGCCAAGTATGCCAGGGGCGGCAGGGAAATCAAAGGGAAAGAGAGAGGGGATCGCGAAGGTTATTATTGATTCGGTCAGGAATGGGATTGGAGAATTGGGGAGGATTGCTGGATTTTGGAAGGAAGAAAGGGGGTTTTGAGCGGGAGAGTGCTTTTGTTTGTATTATAGCAGAGATACCAGGTTGCGGCATGAGGAATTGTATGATCTATGGTCGAAAATCCCAATGAAATTGGAAAGGGGTTTTGCAAGTTAAGAGTCAAAGGGTAACAGCATTTGATATTATGGCAATAATGAGCTAAGCAAAATAAGCAAACTGCTAAGGGTATTCTTCCGTCCATATTTCCGAACCAGATCTTCATGTACAGCGCCCTATGATAAGTATGTGTTCTATAAGTGAGTAGTTGTATAGCAATAACTGATAGCAAAATAGTGCTAAATGTAAACTTCTACTATCACCACATTAGCGAGCCTCATAGACAGGTCGAATACAACACTCACATATCTTCAAACACAAGACTGGGTACTGGCAAGCTCCTTCATGCTGACCAAACGACCAAGAAAAACAGTGTTCAACTCGCGAACCATGGTCAGAGTGTTACTCTCGATGGTTGTTATGCTTTGGATAATGTGACCTTCGAGTTCTTGGCGTCTCTTATTCAATAAGTGAAGTTGTTTCCACTGAGCTTTCTGGACCTTCATTCTGCATTATTGTTAGTAATATGAAGAAAGGGTAGTATGAGTCCTCAAAAACTCGAGGGTGAAAGCTACAATGGGATAGATATAAATATAACTATCCCATGGAAAATAGAAATGGGAATTCAACATTGAAATGAGACGGAAACGAAACCAACCTCTGAGTTCTCTTATTCTCATATAAAACATCAAGCTTCTTCTTAACATCCTTGATGCGCTTAGCACGTTCGCTTTCAATCTTGTTGCGCTTTGCGTCACGACGTTTTTTGGTCTGTATGATATATTGTCATTTCAAGTACAAGGAAGATTTGTTAGGAATCATACATCGGCCATCATCTGGTTGGCTCTCTGCACAAAGTCGATTGCCGTAACTGAATCATTGGATGAGATGAGGGAAGCTGCATCGTCTTCGATGGGTACATTGTCCATAAACCGAAGTGGCATTGTGGATATATGGGGAGTGAAGCTGGAGAAATCGATATCGTCGG
The DNA here is from genome assembly GCA_025890175.1 of Ciborinia camelliae. Lineage (NCBI taxonomy): Eukaryota > Fungi > Ascomycota > Leotiomycetes > Helotiales > Sclerotiniaceae > Ciborinia > Ciborinia camelliae. The sequence continues at coordinate 202,857 of JANPYM010000015.1, forward strand.
ATCTGTGAGTATTGATATAAGACGAGAGATGGTAGAGAAGTTGGAGTTTCAAGAATTTTGAGATGAAGAGAAATTGAAGCTGGAGATTTATGATGTTGTGATGTTATGATGGTGAAAATGGAAAGTGAGATAGCTGGAGATGCATATGCATCCATGGATATGATTGAAGTTAACGATCCATCCTAGAGCCAGCCAATCAGACGTTACAGTAGTGGATTATCTTAGCATCCATCAATTCAGGTGTGCATCTATTATCCATGGCCCACTAAAATTACAAAAAGTTCCCGACCACTTTTTTTCTCGATTTCTCGATTTCTCGATATCATCATTAAGAACATCAAAAAGAACATCAAAAATTCCCTTTGTAATAATTCTTCACCACCACACCCAATTCTACCGCAAAGATGGGTCTCTCTGCCCCCAAAAAGTGTGTTTTCATGTTCCTGCCTCTTCCCAATTAATTGATCACATCAATTCACAAACTAACAAATAAACTAACAATCATCCCTCCAGCAAAATCAAACTGTCCCACGACCCAAATAATACAAGATGGTCCGGAAATACTGACAGTTTCGGCCATCGCATGATGAAATCGCAGGGCTGGACACCTGGCGAATATCTCGGTGCGAAAGATGCCGCGCACGCTGAATTCCATACCGCAGCCAATGCATCGCATATCCGTGTAGTGATCAAAGATAATAACTTGGGATTGGGAGCAAAAGTAGGAAGTGGAGTAGGTCATGGGGAATGTACGGGCTTGGACGTTTTTCAAAACTTACTGGGGAGATTGAATGGAAAGGAAGAGGCGGAGATTGAGAAGGAACAGAAGGGGAGGGACGATTTGAAGAGGGCGATTTATGCGGAGAGGAAGTGGGGGAGTATTAGATTTGTGAAGGGGGGTGTGTTGATTGGAGATAAGATTCAGGATTTAATTGATGGAGAGAAGGAAAGAGTGAAGGCTTTGGAATTGAAGGGGAAGAGAAAGGCATCGGAACAGGATACTAGTAGTGAGGAGAGTGATTCTAGTTCGGGCGAGGAAGAGGAGGAGAAAACTCCGGAACCTGTGGTCGAGAAGAAGAAGTCATCGTTGAAACGAAAGAGAGATGAACAAGAAGATGAAGAGAAGACTTCCAGCAAGAAGAATAAAAAGGAGAAAAAGAACAAAAAGAGGAAGGGTGAAGATGAGGATGTCAAAGACAAGGCCGAGACCAAGAATTCAAAAAAGTCCAACAAAGATCGCAAGTCAAAATCGAAATCCACTTCCGAATCAGAAACCGAAAGCCTTGACGAAGCCGCATTAAATGCACGCAAGAAGGAGAAGAAAGAGAAAAGACGAAGAGAAAAAGAAGCAGCAGCAGCAGCAGGCGCAGATACCGAAGAAACCACCTCCACCTCCAAATCCTCTAAAAAGAAATCCAAGAAGGATAAACATAAATCCTCCTCCAATTCCGAATCATCCACCAAAGAAAGTACACCAGTAGTCACAGGATCAAGTGGGAGATCAACGCCAATGGGTATACATTCTATACGAGCAAGAAATATTGCGCAGAAGAGAATGGCTAGTATGGATGTGGCAAGTTTGAACCAGGTTCGTATTTACATACATGATATCTTTGAGGGGGTTTCATACCACACGGAGAAGATTCAATAATGCTAATTCTTTCAATAGATTTTCATGATTAAGTCGCAGATATAATATAGAGGATAGAGGATAGAGAGTAGAAGTGTGATTAAATGGGGATAGAAATTGAAGCAAGATTATAAATATACCGGTTTGGTTGGATAAATCGGACAAAGTAGTTTTCGCAGGAGAGCAAATGGGGGTAAAGGAGATTGTATGTATATATCACCATACCTCCCTACCTCCCTACCTCCCTACCTCCCTACCTCCCTACCTCCCTACCTCCCTACCTCCCTACCTCCCTACCTCCCTACCTCCCTACCTCCCTACCTCCCTACCTCCCTACCTACCTACCTAGTATACTGTACAGCACGAAGAAGCACGAATACCTACAGTCCCATCAAAAAAGTCCCTCGAGCGCTGGATAATCACGAGTGATATGTAGAGCACTAGGTATCTATGAAGGTAGTTGGTTAATAAGATACAATCCCAGAGCTGTGAGTTTCTTTTCGTTCATCCGGTGCATGAATCAAATATCCAGCGAGCATAACAGAGCAGAGCAGAAGCAGTAGATTCAGAGTGTTGGTTCGTTTTTTTGCTTTTTTTTGCTTTTCCTTCCCTCCATACTATATGGCCAGCAAAATGCAAAATCAAACATACCTTACGCTTCCCTTTTCTCCCCTCCCAGACCAACCCTATACTTTTCTTAACTCGTTGAATATAAAAAATATCTAAAGATTTACATATAACGAAAGCATATATATACTACGTTGTTACATCTGAAAGGTTAGGTACCTAGAGAATAAGAAGATATGAAATTTCAAGGGTGAGTGGGGCAGGTAGTAATATTATCATCAATGATTATTGGCTCATAAAAGAAGGAATCTGTTTTGTTGTACACCTACTATTCATTTATATCAAAATATAACCTTGCTTTGACAAGCTTATCTCCTTCTCCTTCTCCTCCTCCTCCTCCTCCTCCAACAACAAGGTCCATGAAGTTCCATATCTATCTAGGTACATCAGAGAGCAAGTCACTCACTCACAATGCCAGAAGAGTCAGTCAGTCCATTTGAATTTCATTTCATTTGAATTGTTTTTATTTCACATCCCCCAAGCCCCCAATGTCGAGGACAGCCAGCTAGCTAATGGGCCATGTAAAGTAACATTACAATTTTGAAAAATAGAAGGCCAGCAGCGCAGGAAAAGCCCAAACGCATAAATATCCGATCCCATCCCATTTCTTTCATTTCAGTCATTTAAAAGTAAGTCACGCCATCGCGCCCCCCCAATCGCAGCGAAGTACAAGCGCCAGCAATATAAAGAGCTTCATCAATCATCATTCTGGATATTTCATCCATCCATCCATATTCCCATCACATACAATGTCCGAGAGCGCCAGTCTTCTCGGCAACCTTTGTATCTTCTGCTCCATTCCATATTCTGAACCCCAGCAAGCACTGTAGCTAGCTCTTGCACACCCCAAAAAAGAAAGTAAAACAAATCCCAAGAATGAAACGTCCAGCGTATACTCCAATATCCGATCACCTAATCGTATATCCTTCCAATTCTCGCTCTACACCGAGCTGTAAATATTTCTGATTCTTCTGCTTCGCTCATTCCTTACGTCTGTTCATCCCCAGTTTCGTAAATCTGACATTCCGTATCCATATTGTATTGAAGCGAAAGCAATTGTTTGCTTGATGGTTAGAAAAGAAAATTTCTTTGTTCCCAAAACGACCGACCAAATACACGCCAAAATTTTGAAGGAGCGATCTAGCTCATGATCATTCTCATGCTATTGCTCGAGAAAGACAAAGGAAATCCGTCTGCGCAACCACACCAAATCAATCCATGTAGAAATCACCCTTCAAGATACGTTCTTGAAAAGCATCTGGCTGCTTCCGAGCGGGCTTCGGTGGAGCAGTAGGAGGGATGACGGAAGTGGGAGGAGATGGGACATCACCAATACTCTTAGCCCGCTCATGCATCGGCACATGAAATCTTTGATTGTTCGGCGGAGAGGTAGACATGGAAGGGCGTTGAGATTGAGAGACTGTACTCTCTGCACGAGATCTAAGCTGCTCGGACCAGTTGAAACCGCCTTCACCTGGACGAGCAGAAGAAGCAAAGTCAGAGGGGGTTTTGGGTTTTGATTGCGTGCTTGCCTGATGAGACTGAGTTCTTGGAGGGGTTACCCTACCACCTCCTTGAGAACCTGCTGGAATTGGGGGTAATGTAGAAGTAGAATAAGAAGGTGTTCTACCATTTGTGCCAGGACTACCGCTACCTGTTCGAACAGTTCGGAGTGCTTGAGCACCAAATGACATACGACGTGCAAATGGTGTAGCTGGAGTACTTGTGAGAGGACCTTCATCATCATCAATCGCACTTTCATCGATTGATCCGGAACCCGTAGTTGAAACACTACCGCGTCGACCACCAAAGGGGAATGCCGATGATTGTGTGGGAGATGCACCAGATAGACCAAGAGTAGAGATTGACATTCGTCTCTTTGGATCTTGTGATGCGGCTGTGTTAATGGGACCAGGGAACGGGCCGACCGGACCTCCGGCAGATGTGCTATTGGAACGGAAGATATTGGTAAAGGTTTGTGCAGTAATGGAACTGCGACGAGGTCTAGAGGAGGATTCGTTGGGAGGAGTAGTATTGCCGTTCTTGCCGTTTGAAGACATATCTGCGTCTGCTTATAGATTGAGTATGCAGGTGTTGTAAGGTAAGGTTATGAAATTTATTGGTCGAGTACCACAGCGAAGATGTTGGATGAGTTGAGCTTAAGCGTGTTTGTATGTGAATTTGAGTGAGAGATTCTGGAAATGGCCGTAAGCTGCTCTCTCAGCTTCGGGGTAATGAGTAGAAGATGAAGACTTCGATCTGTATCGTGTTGAGGAATCCTTTGTCGTTTGGAAATGAAGTTTACTGGACTTAAAAAAAGTTGGTATGAACGGAGTGATCCCCCAAGAGGAGTTTCTTTGTTCTCAAGTTTTTTCGGATTTCGGTGAAGTCACCTATTATTGCAGGTGATTGATGGATGGATGGATTGATTGGTAACTTTTATCGGCGTGTGGGGTAAGAACCTTGGAAGGCGTTGATTGATCTTTGGGTGGGTGCTCGTTGGTTGAGGTTCGACAATGATGGATGATGGATGGTGGAGGTGAAGGTGAAGGGTGAAGGGTGAAGGGTGAAGTAAAAAAAAGAATTCTAAGAGGGGAAGAGTGAAGAGTGAAGAGAAGGAAGGTGTGAAGGGTAAAAAAGGTAATGTGATGAGGAATGAAGATGATTTTAAATAAATTGGTAGATGGGAAGGAGGGAGAAGACCACATAACATAATCATAATCATAGGTAGAGGCAGAGGGGGGAGAGAGGGAGAGAGACTGGAAAGGTGGTGGAAGTGGAGGAAGTGGAAGTGGAAGTGGAAAGAACCAAGCAAGCAACCAACCAACCAATCAACCAATCAACCAATCTGATTCACCCGCCAAACCAACCCACCTTGATAAAAAGGTAGAATGGGCCTATACCTTACATGATTCATCCATGTCTAGCTCACGGTCGCTAAGGCTTTCCCCGCAAACAAAACCCGTACTAAAAGTGGAAGCTAGACCTAATTGATTTCTGACGTCGTTTCTGACAAGGAACCTTGAGAGACTTGGAAGTTTGAGAAGGAAGTTTAAGAAGCAATAGCTCATCGAGGTCTTTACTTTATTATTATGGACTTTATTACCTTTAAAAGAGCTTATCAATCAATATCAATCAACATCAATCAATATCAATCAACATCATCGACCAATCAACATCATTCAACATATTTCTTAATTAATTCATCACTCGGACTTCGGAAATCATATTTATTATTATAATGATTTCTTTGTATCTAACTCTCTACCTATCAATTGATACTACCTACCTGCCGGAATGCTTTGTTGACATTTTATCAAAAATCATCAGATGATTAATATGAGAGAAGGGAAGAGTGACAAATCAATTGACACATCTACTTGGACAAAGAAAAAGTTCTACAAATTACTCAATCCTTAACTACCGACATTCCTAGGTCAAATTATATCATTGCGTGATCGTGATTGTGACGGTACCCCCCAAAAAGTACGATTAATCGTATGAACTTCTGATGAACTCCTGATGAACTCCTGATGAACTCATGCTCAGGTGTTGTATCTGCAACCCTCTCGTGCTTTTTTTAAGTATCGTAGAACATTGTCGCCACACATCGGCATGATCCGAAAAACAAAAAAAGGAATCTTCAATTTGATTCATTTCTATTTCTACTTCTCCTCTGATCGGATCCCCTTCTATCATGAACGACCTCCCAGTGCTCAGTGCTTGTTCATTTCAAGTGCAAGTTCAATCTTGGTAAGGTATTGATCGGTATTGATCGGTATTAAACCTTTCCACATCATTATTCGACAACCTTACACAACATAATCAATCGACTTTATTCTACTCGAGTAGCTACCTAGTAGGTTATAGATTATTCTTTCTAGGTAGGATTCTCAAGAATTTACTCCCTCCTTTTGACCTTTCTACTCTTCTATGATTGGTCCTATCATTCCACATCTGCCGTACGGTATCTATCCAAAATACACTGCAGCTTTCGGTGGAGCTTTCCCCAGATTTAAGTGGTTCAGGGAACATTTCACAACTGTTCAAGATAATCTTGCATGCATTTGTTGCATTTTGGTGCATTTCTTATGCCAATCGATGAAGGCTTCATATATATTTCTCTTTTTTTAATCTCATAAATGATATTTTAACCTTTTTTTATATTTGGTTGTCATTCTCCAAGGTAGTCATCACCAAGATATGTTGGATGGATGATGAATGATCGACAGTCTTATATACTTTGGACGGGATAGGAAGAGACACTCATCGATTCATTGAAACGATGATAAGGCAAACAACTCCTTGATTCATATATATATATATATATATATATATATATATATCAAATATTCTCCATGATCTTCAAGATCATCGAAAGACCTCAGGAAGATCAATTCTCGAATTCGTCAATGATTGCCATTTTCCGAAACAACCACAGGCTTGAGTGGTGGCGAAGTGATGTCGTGATGATTCAATATTTGTCTACCCATTCATTTCAGATGCGAGCAAGGTTAATAACCCCTAAGCTGTGTGATGGCTCCTGATTGCAGGAGCTTCTCAAAATCGATACGCAAAGCTTCCATTATGGAATCCAAAAACTTCGATTCCTCGTTTTCTCGTGATACTGTGAGAACAAAGGCTGTGCTCTATTCATCCAATCATAGGTTTGAAGTATGATCCTCATTCCGAAAGGGATAGTAGATCTTTTTTCTATGGAAGAGTAATGTAAACATGATGAAGTCATCAAAATCATTTTAACTCTATGATTTCAACTTGGTACCAGGATCAGATACCATTTATTGACGATTCGTTGTCTGCTCGCCGCTTTGTAAATTCTCTCGCGTGTTCACGTGATCTATCCACACGACCGTACACTACCTAACTTGCATCAATGTTCTTTATCTGCATGTGTTCTTTGTCTCCGAAGTTCAACCTAAAATCAGTTATACATTCATGCCAAGTAGCCCACGCGCAAGAAAGTTCTTGGGGGCCTCGAAAGGTATCTTTGTATCTTCAAATCCAGATTATTACGGATACATGCATCTAAGACTCCAAGTCCAACCAAGTGGAATTATGTGCACCGTAAAGGGTTTAGCAAAAGAACTATCGAGAGCATTACATGAGCTCCACCTGAGCTACAAAGAGTCAGAAATGATGTCAAGGATTCCATCGAATCATGCTTCTCGAATCTCGAGGCATGAAAGTAAGTTTTCTTTGACAACCCTCTAGTATGCGTAGCAGCTCTGCGTCATTCTCAATTCTCATATCCACGTAAAATATCTCTTAACTCACTGTGCATTCACTCCAACCAAATCCTAGTACCGATTTGAAGTCTTCAATATAAACCGCACTGGTCAAATCAGGTACTGTAGTAAGTACATCCTTCTCCAGAAATGACTACTCGAGAGATGAGGATCTCTATACCAAATTTTTGATTCCCGACTTGCGCCATCCATATCAAGTCCTTCAATGTTCAATACATTTTCAAAATCTTAATCTCAATCCCAATAAACGATTCATCCTTTCTTAAGACTGCTCACGTCAATCTTTACATAGGTACCTACCTAGTCTTGAGTCAATTCCCAATCTACAAGTGACAACACTACCATTTCCTAAAACCAACATTATTTCGCAAAGCCAAGAAAATAATCTATAGCCAGGTAGGTACTGTTGTATTCATGGCAAGAACTTGCGAAAAATGCCTCAAACTTAATGGGAAGCTAAAACCTTACCTACCTACCTACCTACCTAATGCTATGTCCCCTTTTAAGCCTCTTAAGATACCTATCATATATGTCATAATTCCTATCTAGCTTCCGATTCCCATAGGATGGGATAATGCCGCGGTTTAAAACTTTCATGTTCCTTTTTATTCGTTGGCTGTGGCTACCTAGGTAGGTAGTATTTATTGGTATTGAAATGCGGGGAGAGGTCGAGGTGGGGGAAGGGGGGTATTTGTTTGACGTTTACTTGTCAATTGGTTTTAATCTAAACTCTGGGGTTCCAATCGTTTGGACTCTGGACTATCCGTTAGGTACCTAGGTAATTCATACCGTATATAAAATTAAAATAAATTCAAGAACCAAGAATTCTGTGATTGTCGGATTCCATTACTTTACATATTATTCTTTCTTCTGAACTACATATTCGATACCTTGATCCTTCCTTCGCCATTCATTGGACTGCAGGGGCCCGGATTCTTTGATATTGTTATTTATTTTGGGGGAACTGGATCACTACCTAGATCATCAATTATGTAGGTATTGATCAGATGATTTAAACTAGACTGACTGACTGACTAACTGACTGTATGCTGAAAATCTAGGTCCTTCTACTTCTACTTCTACTTCTCTACAGTATAATACAATATAATACAATACCCACTCCCCTCAAAGACAAATAATATCGCATCGCCACACCCCCTCTCATTCTGGGAAGATGCCAAAAAGAAAAAGTAAATATGGAAGATCGATACTATACCATACTATACATGTCCTTGAAGTCTTGGTGAAAGAAAGATGATGATGATATCTGGATTCTTAGAATGGATAGAATATTCATTCATTTCTTCCTGTGGCTGTGTGTACAATTATGGAATGGAATGTATAAAATATATAAAACAAATGCAAGTGCAAGTCTAGGATGAAAATTTCAAATCAAAGATAGAATAGGATAGGATGGGATTGAGTATTCTTTCTAGTATTCTTTCTCTCTTTCTTTCCTTTTCTCCTCAGTGGTATCCCTCAGTGGTATGTATTATAGACCGATTGATTTGTTCGTAAGGTTGTTTAAATTTGAATTTGAATTTGAAGATTTGGATCTGGAAAATGTATCGGGAGAATTGGATTTCTTTTCTTGGATGTGGGGGGACGCGGATAAGAAGAAGAGTATGAGGATTTCTCTTCTTGGATGCGGGGATGGAATGAATAAGATAACCTTAAGCATAACCTCCAAATCCATAGCGGTATCGGATATGGCCAGCCTATCGATTTCTGCAGCACAGTTATGAATCCATTTCGAGCTGTAGTTACCTAATTATGACCCTTGATCTATTTGCTTTGCATGCAGCTCATTTCTTATATCTCATTCGTAATTCTTGTGCTCATCCATGCAGTCTTTTGTTTTAATCTTCCTCTTTTTTTCATTTCACTCAGCTGGGTATTCTTAAGTGATCATTCGATATTTTTCTTCTTCTATCCTTGGTAATGCATTATTGAGGAAGAGGAAGAGGAAAAGGAAGAAGAAAAGGAAGAGGAAGAGGAAGAGAAAGAAGAAGAGGAAAAGAAAAAGAAAGAGAAAAAGGAAAAGAAAAAGGAAAAGGAAAAGGAAAAGAAAGAGGAAGAGGAAAAGGAAAAGAAAAAGGAAAAGAAAGAAAAAGAGAAAAAGGAAAAGGAAGAGAAAAAGAAAGAGAAAGAGAAAGAGAAAGAGGAAAAGAAAAAGAAAAAGGAAAAGGAAGAGGAAGAGGAAAAGGAAAAGGAAAAGGAAAAGGAAAAGAAAGAGAAAGAGGAAGAGAAAAAGAAAGAGAAAAAGGAAGAGAAAGAGGAAGAGGAAGAGGAAGAGGAAGAGGAAGGGGAAGGGGAAGGGGAATGCTGGGTATGTGTATACCAAGTGGTCGACATGTTTTCTGAAACATTGTTGGGATCACATTTTGGGTGGCCATCAACGACCACAAATATTCTCTTGGTTAAGATCAAATTAGTTGATCACTTCTCACCGTTTGGAGTCCAGACTCACATAGGAAAATTTCATACTAGGTTCCTTACCTTATTGTGAAACCTCCACTTGAGTAGTCCGTATTCTTTCATCACATCTGGAGCAGTAAGCAATATCCCATGTACTAGGTAAGTCAAAGAATGCCAGATAAAGTCCCAAAACAAGAGTCAAGACTGGATTGATTTAACAAAACAAATCTAATGTAATTTAATGTCGAACAATGACAAAACTCAAAACCTGTTAATGACATACGTGTGGAGTTAAACCAGTTCTTCTCTTGACAACTTAAACCATCTAGACTCCATATGCGGTACAAATGAAGAATATTCTTCCAAAAACTCTAAGAATCTAGTATCTATATCTACCACCCTTTCCTGCTACTTCTCTGTCCACGGGACATGATCATGATATAAAAGTTAACTTTTTGCAGCTTGACATGCATTTAAACTTCCCACAACAGCAAAGCACATAACTGGAGAAACAGCGTATGAAATCTAATTCAAAGTTAGCGGTCATCCTTCGCCTGGTGAGTAACAAACACCAAAAGACTTACCGCGAGCAATTTCGCAATCTTGTGCTGATCTTCTTCACTAGCATCACTCACCTCCACCATAGTAATAAGTTTTACCGCCGATGGACCCAATGGCATAAACATCATCGAGAACCAAAGCATCGGATCCTCACCAACCCAATTCGAATTCTTCGCTAGATAGTAAATGATGCCCGTAGAAATCACTGGCCAAATGGCAAATCTCACGGCTAAAACATATAAAGTGATAAACCACGGTGTACTTATGGTTTGTTTACCTTTTCCCTTCTCGCTCTTTTTGGTGACTGCAGAGTAGAGTGAAACTCCTGCACCGACAACGGGCAAGGAAACGAATAGGATTCCGATATTCTCTAGAGATGCCGTGAGCCAGGCGGTAAAAATTCCTCCATCGACTGTTTCGTTGAAGAATGCGCGGTGGAGAATTGGTGATAGGCCGACGATTGCACCGGCCGCGGCACCAAGGAGAGGTGCGTTGATGAAATCGTAAAACAAGAGTACCCACCATCGAACTCGATCACTCAGTTCAAACCATCGTCGTCTGCTAATAACCGAAGGGCGCCGTTCATATACAATGGCTCGATTGGTATCTCGCGAGGGAGGTGTTATGGAATCCCGTCTAGATGGGAAGAATGAGGTGGATTTGCTGGATCGTGCAGATCGATGACGAGGGGAAAGGAGATTCGTATGTTCGGTAACAAAATTCAATCCATCACTATCCTCCTCACTTTCCCCCTCCCTATCCTGTTGTACTTGTGCCAGCGCCGATAAAAGATCCTCCTCCTCCTCCGGTGGATCAATAGCAAACTCAGTATCCATCATTCTCGGACCGATGGCGAAAGTCAAACAACTCGAGACGACGGAATAAACCAGAAAATACGATTTCGCCTGCTCGACAGCATGAGATCCCACCCCTCCATCTTCGAGCAGCAACGGATTGAGAAGTCCCGTCTGATCCAATGCTTGGATCAACATCAAAGGATAACTCGTCGTATTATTAAACATAATCGTCGCCGTGATCCAATCCGGCATCCCAAAGATGAAATGAGCGCCTGCCCCGAGCAGAAATGATATTGTATGTGTTACGCATGCCCATACCAATATCACATTATACCGATGTCCTCCACCGGCATGTAACTCTCGACCAATCTTCACAAATTCCAAGGCGGGGAGGAAAAATTTGACGGATATCTTCGACATCATCTTTGCGGATTTGCTGTCTAGAAGCTGCATGTATACTGCTAGGGCTCCGTAGAATATCACTAGGAGGACGGCCATGCTGGCTTGGAAAGCGGCTACGAGGGATGTTGTGAGGCTGGATGCCATGATTCGATTCTTGGATTGAGTAATGAGGAATTAGCTGTGGAATCGAGGAAATGATCATGAATTTAGAGTAAATTTCTCTGTAATTGACCTCAAAATCCATATCCATTCCTGACGAGATACCAAATAAACTTATTTTCTTTTTCGAACCCATGGCTCCAGAATCAATCCACATTAGGAAACAGCAATTCCGAATTGGGAAATCACAACTTGAATATTCCTCAAACTTCTTGGTCATGATAAATAAACGTATCGCGACACGGGTGTAGGTTGATAATGTTCTGATTGATTAAGCTATGCTAAGGTAGATCCTAATAAAGACTCTATATAGGCGCTAGCTCCATCGTACGCTACAGCCCGTACGGCTTCAGTGTATGGTCACGTGATTATACCGACAATTTTATTGAGTAGGTAGATAACCTGATGAACTTTTGACTCAACTCAACTCAACCAGAGGCTGGGAAAAAAAGAAGAAAGGAAAGAAAGTAGAATTACATAGAATCCTCATTCTAAAGAGATGGAGTTAAAATTTTTGTAAGTATAACAGCTCAAGTTTAAGTAAGCTCCAAGATCAAGCTCAACCTCAAGTCCACTTGACCGATCAACTTTCGATGGGGATAATAAATGATAATCAAGTCAAATCGAGTCACATCACTCAATGA
>JANPYM010000015.1:215371-248432 GCA_025890175.1 Ciborinia camelliae
CACTCAATGAACAGAACCCCCCCCCCCCCCCCCCCCCCCAAAACAGCCAGAGATAGATAGAATAAATATTTAAAAAAGCATAGCATTTGTATTTGTATTTTCAAATCTCCTCCTCTCTTATACTTTTCTTCTATTATCCAATCCATCTATCCCACCATCCCATCATCCATCCTAACCACCAAAAAGCACCAAGCAACACAACCGCATACCAAAAACTATGCACATGCAGAGAAACGAATCTTCCAAACGTCGATCCGCATTGCTAGCTAGCTATCCTCAAGCCGATCTGCGGCGAGTTATAAACGCAACAACAAGCTGCAAAAACGACAACAAAAAAAGGATGGATGGATGGTTATAAAAATTTCCGTGGCAGCCAGCCATTTAAGCTATCCTATCAATCCAGTCCATCCTTCTCCATAAAATAAAATTTTCAAATCCAAATCCAAATCCAGCCAGTCTATTCATTCAATCAATCAAATCAAATCAATCCATTATCATGAAAAAGATATCCATACAATCAGACCTCGGGAATGAATGAATGAAGGATATATTTCTAATCCAAGTTTCATCTCATATGAAGGATAACATAAACGTTAAAGGCGTACGTATTCGGAATCGGAATCGAATCGAAGTGGTTTGGTGAGGTAAAAAGGTAAGGTAAGGTAAGATTTACCTACCCACCCACCAACCCAAGAAAGAAACATGAAGATTATGCAAAATAAAAACTCCAGCTAACGAATCAAAAGTATGGTCGTTAATCGGGGGTATACGTATTCGCGTAGAAAAATTGGCGTGATAATAATAATAATAATAAATCAAGAAGGTATCGTCAAGCCGTAAAATGAGGGAGGGAAGAGGGGAGTTTGTAAGAAGGAAGTTTAAAGTGGGAAAGTTGGAGAAGATGCGGCATCGAAGATTTCGTGAGAGAGAGTGTGTGTGTGAAGAAATTCAAGGTTGGTTGATGGGGTTATTTTTGGTATTGTCCGTCCGAAATGCATTCCTGGTAAAGATCTAGATGCCATCTTGGAGGAATGACGATTAATCAAAAGCATGGATTGGTATGATCATCAACACTAAGCCCCGCATTCTTGTCTTGGATCAATTTGAAGGTTTGTTTATAGCAACGAAGCAACAACCATAACAAACAATCCCATCACACCCAAACTTCCAACTTGGACAGATGGTGCAGCATTGATGGCGATTTGTGGAACGGGAATTCCTGTAGCCGATGGACTGATCTTGGATGCGGTTCCAACTGATCCTGTAGGGACATAGGCAATTGATGAAGTATTGTAGCTTGCGTAGGTGGTGGGAGTAACGGATGGGTAGGTGGGAGTTACGGATCCGCTGACTTGTGAAACGGTTATGGTTCGGGTGTGGGTGGAAGTCGAGGTGAAGGTTGTAGTGGTAATAGATGTTGAGCTACCACCATATTGCTGTGCGCAAACACATGCGACAAAAATGGAAAGTAACAATGCTGTAAAACCGTGGAACTGCATTTTGTATGTAGGATTTTAAAATATTCTTAGGATAATTTATTGACAAGAAAGTAAATTTGCGAGAATAGTGTGCGTTCTAGACTTTGAAGATCGAAAGGATGATGTTGGATGGATTTGAGTTGTTAGATGGTTGTTTCGAGGAGGAAGATATATATATCAGAAAGATATTGATCAAAGCGTAAGATGGGTGTGTATTGTTTCGAGATTGTGGAGTGCTTTGGCTCAATAGATTTCAGATATCGAACAATAGAAACGATATTTGTTTGGTGAATAATTTATATCGAACGTTGGTGAGGGATGAGTCGATACTGAACGTACTTGCGCAAGTAATGTGAATGGTTAGGTGTATGAGTGTATGAGTATGTATTTTCTTGAAATATCCTATCGATGATGATTGTAATGATGATGGTGATGATGATGATGATGATGATGATGTAGACTTTGCCAACGAAGTCTGATTTTTTGATATATCTGAAGCAAGCTGCAGGTATTGAATTGTATAATGAATGTGTTTGAGGTACTGAGAAGAGAAGAGAAAAGGGAAAAGAATTGAGGCGCAAGATGAAGTAGATATGATATCTGAATGAGTGGTTGAGTGGGGTGGTCCGTGATTGGGGGTAATGTCAACGGCTCTTTTTCCTCTTCCATTAATTATTATTACCTTGTTGGGTCGGGTTGACTAGGGGAAGGGGAAGGGGCAAGAAGGAGAAGGAGAAGGAGAAAGAGAAAGAGAAGGGGAAGGGGCAGGGAAAGGAGAAGGAAGAAAGTTTGGCCCGGGTAAGGTTAGTTTTCCTTAACAACGACTCATTGGATCGGGGATATGGTCCTGTTGTACATTAAAGAATCCTAGATTATATCAATCCACTTACTATAGCAAAAGAGGATACAATTTACAAAACTTCCTTTTTCCCTCCCCTATTGTTAATATCCACCAAATGAAAGAACCTATCAGAAGCAAGCTTTCGTCATACAAATCCAGTAATAAATGAAATTAAATTTAAAATCTAATAAATATATCATATATCTAAATTCTAATCCCCATCTACCAAGTAAACAATCTCCGAATTTTGAGATGTCGTTTGTACTTCTACACCGTATATTCCCCTATTAATTCATTTCCCCCATCATCATTATTCATTTATGTTTCATTTCATTTTCATTATTTCTGTATAATTAATTGATCATTCATCAAGATGATTTATTATGCTCATCTTATTGTTATCGATCATATATATTATCTTAATCTTTAGTCTCGTCTTGTCTTGTCTTGTCTTGTCTTCTCTTCTCTTTCCACAACATCAGTCATCAATCAAACTTCACTTCCAACACACTTCCAACACACTTCTCTTCAGATCACATCCCCAGATCAAAACTCCCGCCTACATAGCTAGCTACTGCACGTGTTCAAAAAGAAGAAAGAAAAAGCTTAATCCCCACCAACAAGCAAATCAACCACAATCTTAAAATTTAAAATTTTCCAAGCTCTGAATACCGGTACAAGGATCACATCTGAACTTAGCATCAAGTGATCCAAGCTAGTACCTGCACTAGTAAGGATAAGAACTTGAGACACCTCTCGTTTGATAGGCGCTTCGGAAATAAGCGAGATTTTGGTGGAGCTTGATGGCTCGGTACCTGGATTTCATAATGGATTGATATGGAGATGGAGATCGATGGATGGATGAACATGAACATGAATAGGTAGATTTGATAGCACTTGACTTTTGAGAGCGGTTAATCCTCCTTCCTTTCCCTTCCCATCGACCATTTGCATTCAAATTTGCATTCAAATTTGCACTTCATTTCCTCCCTTCCTTCCTTCCTTCCTTCCCTCCTTATTGGTTAAAATGGGATCGACGGAGTGTAGATTTGTACGAGTAATCTTATGGACCTTCACGATCCTCATCCTCACCTACCTAGGTAATCCTGAACCAAGAAATCCATCCGATTATCTTTACTCGCCAATCAATCAAGTTCTCAATCCATACCTAGGTAGGTACTGTATGTACATCTATGTCGGTATCTAAAAGATCATTTATCATTCTATTTCGTTTCATACCCAGATAGATACTACTAGGTACCTAGGTACCCATAGGTAGGTAGGTATAGATTGACGATTGACGATTGACGATTGACGATTGACGATTGACGATTGAAGATCAAATCAAATCGGATTCACATTGCCTCATCTCTATATACGGTTGAGAGTCGAGAGTCAAATTAAATCGGATTCATGTTACCTCATTCTGAAAATCGAGAGTCTTACCAAGATAATTATAAACAAATTACCTCCATTTTATTTCATTTTATTTCATTTTCCTTCCTTATTCCAATTTCTTTAAATAATCAAATTCATACCTACTGCGCCATATCAATAGATAATATCAATACCAATACCATATATGTATATATAGTATTGCTTTCATAATTAAAATTCTCCCCACTTATTACCTATCTAACATTTATATATATCTTTCCTTTAATACCTATTACCTATACCTACCTAGATACCTATCAATATCAATATCATCATCTTCTTCCTTTCTCAAATCAAACAATACAGACCTAAATTAGATTGTTTAACCTACTGTCGCGTTGTATTGTATCGCATCGCATCATATTGTATCGTACCCGACACTTGGGTTTGGCACAAAGCGTGGCTGCTCAAACAGTTGGTGTATTGGGATTCGGAAGTTTCGAGCTAGTTTGTCGAATTGATTTGATTTCATCTTAAGTTGAGATGAGATGATGGGCTTTCGAGATCAAGTTGCATATTCCTTTTTTAGTTGTTTTTGTTATGATTTGTTGCGCAGTAGGCGTTTGGCATTTGGCATCATTAACAATAGTATCTTAGGGGCCAACCACTGGTTCAATTTGCGAATTAGAATTGATTAGGGCATTGGAAAGGTTGTTGTTATAAAATAGCTCTACATACACTACCTAGGTAGCTCGATACAGCAATACAATAAGTTCAATAAAGTTTAACCATATTATTAAAAAGATTATTTTTAGAATTGTAGATTTATATTTATACACCAAAAACGTTGTGTTAAATATTCTTAATAGAGTAATGCGTAACCGGTATATTATATATATAGTATATATATATTATATAAGTATCTTTATATAATATAAATGAGATTATATAATATTAGGACTTTATTTTTTGATAGAATAATCTATAAAATTATAGGGGTATCTTATAAATCTATAAAATATTTTAAAAGTTTGATAACATCTTATTGTTGTCACGCCAAGGCCCCTGCCTAGTATGACAGTCACGTGATTGATCATGTGACCATGGTGGTCACATGATCAACGTCTATATTAGATAGTGTTCTTTCCAAGAGGATCCTTTTCTCTTCAGTATAGTTCTTTTATTAGATTGTATATCTACAATTTCACCTTTATAATTCTATATGACGCGTATAACAATTGTAACAATAAGATAAAATTGAAACCTTTTTATTTCAATAAGATTTAAATAATTTCAATTCGATTTTATTATATTTAATTTTATTTTATAATAATTTTATAAAATTCAAATAATTCCAATTTAACTTTATTACATTTAATTTTATTTTATAATAATCTTATAAAATTCAAATAATTCTAATTTGATTTTATTGTATTTAATTTATTTTATAGTAATTTTATAAAATCGAATTGAAATTATTTGAATTCAAAATTTTTATTTTTTTTAAAAAATTATATTATTAATTAATTAAATTATAAATTTTCGATTTATATAATTTATATTAAGTTTAAAGCTATTTTGATTGATTTATATAAATTTGAAAATTTACATTTTAGAATAATCTTAATATAAAATTATAAAATTATATATAACTTTTTTCAATATCTTCGTATATACTATATAGAATCGAAATCATTTCGAATTTTATAAATAATATTATTATAATTTCGAAAATTGAAATTATATCTATATATATATAATCGTAGGTTTATAGATTTGTAAATTTGTAGATTCATAAGTTTATAGATTTGTAGGTTTATAAATTTGTAAATTTATAATAAATTCGTAAATAGTATAAATGATGTAAATAATATTAATAAATTTTATTTTTTTTTTATTTTTTGAAAAAATTGAATTGGAATTATTTTATTATTATAAAATCAATAAGATTATTTGAATTTCATAAAATTTATAAAATTGATAAAATTATTCGAATCTTATAAAATCTATAAGATCGTTAAGATTAATAAAAATAAAGTCCCGATGAATATAAAGCTTTTTTTTATATTATTGAAATATAGCAAATTATATTATATATATAGTATATAGTTATATTATATATATTTTGTATAGTTTATTATATTATATAATATAAATTATATATATATATATTTTTTTTTATTAATTCTTTTTGGTTATTATAATATAATATAATTATAGTTATTAGTTTTTATATTGGATATTATGAATATCGTTCTAATCCGAATATTTTTGATATTTTTTATTTTCGTTTTATTAAAGGTTATATACAGATATTTATATTATTTATATTAATTATATTTATAAATAATTTTAGTTTTTATAATTTCTTTTTTAAATTATTAAAAATATTAATTAATATATTATTTAGTATTATATTATTTTTAAAATTATATATTATATTTTATAATATTTATAAATTTTAATTTAATTTCTTTTTTCAAAATATAACCCCAAAAATTAAATATTTTTAAATATTTTAATATTATATATTAATTATAAATTATAAGACTAAATAAATAAATCCGATATATTTAATATTTTTTTAATATAAAATATATTTGATATAAAATAATTTAATTATTTATATTTTAATTATTTATATTTTTAGGTTTTATATAAATTTTATTTTTGTTTATTTAATTATATTAAATATATTAAATTTTTTATTAATATTATTTAAATTTATAATATATAAATTATTTAAAAGTATTAATAATAATTTGATAATAAATATTTTATTTATTAATTTAAATAATGGGATATTGATTATATTATTTTGATTGCTTATAAATGTTGTTTTTTGGATTTTTAAAAATATATAATATTTATTGATCAATTAATATATAAAAATCTTTTTGATTTGGTTGATTTTGTAAATATATAATATATAATATTAATATTTAATAAACTTTTTTATATAAAATATTATTTAATAATATAATATATTATAAAAAACAATTGTTTTATTAATAATTTAAATATATTAATTAAAAATAAGTAAAGAAAATTTTAAAATTATTATTTGTTTTATATTTAATTTATTTATATATTTAAACTTTTTATAATTATTTATAAATTAATATATTTGAATTTATTAATAATTAATTTTGGGATTATTTATATTTTAAATTAATAAAATATATATTAAAATATATATATGGTTAAGTATAGATTTTAAATAATTTAAATTAAATAAAAGAAAATAAAAAAAAATAAAAATTATAATTAGATTTAATTATAATTAATTAATATAATAAAGATTTAAAAGAAAGTATATATAATTTTATAGAAAAAAGATAAAAACGAATTTAATAAATTAAAAAATATATATTTGTTTAAATAAAAAAATTATTTTGCGATTAAGGTATGTAAAAAATTTATTTATTTATATATATTAATTTTTTATATTATTATAATTTGTTTTTTTCAAATTTTATTATATATTTATTATTATAAAAATAATTATATATATTTGTTAATTTAAATTTAAAGATAATATTTATTTTAATTTTTTGGATTGGAAATTTTAGTAAAATCCAAATAAAGTGTATTATAATATACCCTATAATTATAGATTTAAATAAAGTAAATGGAATTTGATGGATTCGAAGAATCAAGTTTAATTTCAAAGTACCATGTATTATATCATAATTACGTAATATATATACTATGAGGGAGGCCATTTTCTGAAAATATACCACTCTTAAAGGTCGTTTTTAAATGATTATAAGTCATTGATTTGTATCTTTTAATTGGCTCGTTAAAGATTTTGGTTGCTTACCTAACCTACCTAGCCTATCTATTTAGCTTACTTAACCTATTTAGCTTATCTAGCTTATTTAACCTACCTAACCTATTTAGTTTACCTAACTTACAGTTTACCTAGCTTACCTAACCTATCTAACCTACCTAGCTTACCTAGCTTACCTAACCTACCTAGCCTACCTAACTTACCTAGCTTACCTAACCTACCTAGTCTACCTAGCTTACCTAACCTATCTAGTCTACCTAGCTTATCTAACCTATCTAATCTACCTAGCCTACCTACAAACCTACAAACCTACGAACCTACAAATCTATGAATTTATCTAGCCTATACATCGAACCTACAAATCAAGCGTAGCGAGGAATAAGGGTTTGAAGGCTTGGCCCTATAAATATTTTTAAAAATATAAGGAAAATAATTCTGCGAATCCACAGTCTGAAAATAAAATTTTCCGCGACGGCTAGTATTAAATAATATTTTTTTCAAAAAAATCCTTTTCTTTTTAGTATAATTTTTTTATTAGATTATATATCTACAATTTTATTTTATAATTCTATATAATGTATATAACATAAAAACTATATTTATTTTATTTTATATTTTTATAAAAAATATAAAAAGTTTATAAAACAATTTTATATTTTAGAATTTATATTTTTAGAAATACTTTTTAATAATTATTTAAATATTTTTAAATATTTAGATTTTTAATTGAAAAAATATAAATTTATAATAAATTATAATAATATCGATTTTATAATTATACAAAACGATTTAAAAATATTATAATAAAATTTTTATAATATATTAAAAAACAAAATAATTTTAAAATATTATAATAAAACTTTTACAAAATACAAATTTATAATAATTTATAATAATAATAGTTTTATAAATCAAAATTTTAATATAAACAAATTATTTAAATTATTAAATAATAATAAATTTTATATTACAAAATATTTATTAAAATATATAATTATTAATTAAATATTTATTTATATTTATTTTCAAATAAATTATAATAAATTTTATATAATAAAATATTTATTAAAATATTAATTATATTTATATATTATTAGCTAAATATTTATTTATATTTATTTTTGAATAGATTATAATAAATTTTATGTTTATTTTTAAATTAATATAAAAAACTTGTTTTATTACTAACAAAACAATTTTTTTATCTATTTTTATTTATAATTATTTTAAAATTAGATTATTTTTTTGAATAATATATTTTTTTAATAAAATAATGATTAATTAAATATATTTTTTTTAATTATTAAAAACTTTTTTTTTAATACAAAACAATTACAATTTATTAACAAAAAATATTATATTATTATTTGAATACAATTTTAATTTTATTATAACTTTTTTATTATTTAATAATATTATTAATAATAATAAAATTTATATTTAATATAATTTATATTTAATATAATTTTTTTTTAAAAAAAAACGAATTTGATATTATTTTTCAATTAAAAAAACTTAAAAAAATTAAAAAATTGAAAAGTCTTAGTTTAAAGTAATTAACTTTTATATTTGTTTGGATAAACAATATATTTTGCAAATATAATAATATTATAATAATTTATAATAAATTTGTTTTATTTTATAATAATCAAAAAATATTAATTTTCAAGTTGAAAAAAAAACTTGAAATTATTAATAGTTTTGCTATCGATTTCGATAATATTGTAAAAAACAAAATTTTGATTATTTTTGATTAAAATATATAAATTTTTGATTTTAATATAAAAGTTAATAAATTTATTATTATTTAAAAGAAATATTAATAAAAGATTATTGATTTTATTATTATTATTTAATAATTTAAAGAAAATGTAAAAAAAATAATTATTATAATTATAATTGATTTTTATTTTTATTAATTAATATAAAATTTTTTTAATTTAATTAAATTTAAAATCAATAAAAATAAATAGCAAACTTTTTAATATAAGTTTTAGTAATTTCGAATAATTCAAAAACTAAATATAAATAATTTTTATATATTAATTAACTATATAATATATATATTATTATAAATTAATAATAAAATTATTATTTATTTTGTATTTTGATTTAGAATTAATAATTTAAATTTTTTTATATTAATGAAGAAGATATTCGAAGTTTTTATACAAATTTATAAAAATAATAATAAAATTGAAATAATTTAAATTGAATATTATAAACTGTTTTAGAACAAATAATTATTTGTTTGATTTTGAAAAGAATTTTAACGATTTTTTATTAAACTCAAATTTATTAAAAAAATTATAATTAATAATCTTTGATATAAAATTAATAAAAATATAAAATAAACTATAATTTTTTTATATAAATATATAATAATTTAAAATTTGAAATATAAAGTTAATATAATAATTATAAATATTAAATAATTAAATACAATCAAAAAATATAAAACAAAACGTAAAAAAATAAATTAAAGAAAAAAAAATATTTTTAATTTTATTGTTTAAAATTTAGAAAAAAGAAATTAGAATTTTTATATTTAAATAAATAGAATTATAAACAAAAAGTATTTATTTTATTTATAAAAGAATTAATTATTTTGTTAAAAATTGTTTTATAAAAAAAAATATGTTCAAATTAAATAAAACTATACTATAATAAAAAAAAAAAGATTTTTAGTTTAAATATATTAGGGGTTATAATATAATTACAATTTAATTTTAAAAAAATTTTAAAATTATAATTTCACTAATTTATATTAATTAATTGTAATTTTATATTTATTAAATTTATATTTGTAAACAAAATAACGAAATTTATTAATGAATTATTTAAAAAAACAAAAATATTAATATCATTTTTTTTTAATATATATTATTTTAATAAAAACTTTATTAATAAAATTATTATTATATTTATTTACAAAACAAAATAAATTAAATTTATATTTTTATTTTAATTATATAAAATAAAGATTTTTAATAATAAAGTTTTTAAAATTGTAATTAATTACAAAAGAATATTCGTTTAGATTTAAATATATAATTATATTAATATTATAATATTTTATATTATAAATATATTTTATTAAATATTAATAAAAAACAAATAAATATAATAATATAAAATTATAATTTATACAAACACAAAAATTGTATTTTTCGAATTAAAATTTTATTTATATTTTAATATACCAAAAATCAAATTTCCGAAAAACTAATTAAAGCTTACATTTTTGATAAAAAATATAAAAATAAAAAATATATTTTTAAAAATTAATAATATAATATATTTTATATTAAAAATTATTTTGAAATAAAAAATTATTAAGATTTTTATATTTAATAATAATTTGATTTTTGTTTTTATAAATTTAGTTTTATTATATATTAATATAATTAATATTATTTTTTTTAATAATTTTAAAACAAAAAAATATTTAAATTTTTATTGTTTTTATAATAAATATTATAAACGAAAAATATTAATAATAAAATATAAAAATTAAACAAAATAATAAAAAGTTTTTGTATAAAAAAATTTTGTTTGATTATTATAATTATTTAAATGTATTTAAAAAAAGTAAAGTAAATAAATTTTCTTTTTATAACAATTTCGATTATTATATTAAATTTAATAGATTTAATATATTTAGTTATATATTATTGTTTTAAATATTCAACAAAAATTTGAATTTCATTAAAAAATATATTAATAATAATTTTAAAATTTTTTTTATTAAATTTAATAAAACAGTTTTTGTATTTTTGATTTTATTTATTCAAAAATTTAAAGATAAATTGTAATTTGATATCAATTATTATAAAGTTAATTTTATTATTAAAAAAAATATTTATTTTTTATTTTTAATTAATAAAATTTTAATTTAAATAATTAAATCGAAATTTATAATCAAATTTAATATTTGTTATATTTTTAATTAAATTTAAATAAAAATTGAAAAAAATATAGATTTAATTATATTTTGTATAAGGTTTGAATTATTTTATTATAAGATTATATTATTTGAATTATATAATAAATTAATTATATTTTAATATTATATTAATAATATATTTTAAAAATTTTTAAAATTTTTTATATTTATTTATATAAATAATATTTTAATTTATAATAAAAATTGTAATAAATATATTAATTATGTATATTAAATATTTAATATTTTTAAAAAGATTAATTTATAAATTAATAATAAAAAATACGAATTTTTTATTTAAAAAATTAAGTTTTTAGATTTGATTTTGTTAATTAATAATATTAAAATAAATTTTGCAAAAATTTAGATTATTTTTAATTAAAAATATTTTAAAAATATAAAAAACGTTTTATGTTTTATAAATTTTATAAATTTTTATAAACAATTTATTAATAAATATTTTTAAATTTATAAATTATTAATTAATTTATAAATCAAAGTTAACAAAATATTTAATTTTAATTAAATTTTTAATTATAAAAAAACATTTTTAAGATTAAAAAATATTGTTATTTATATTTTTGTTTTAATATATTTCAATTAAAATAAAAAAATATTTATTAAATATAATATCTTTAATTATATTATTAAAAATACTTTTTTTTTAAATTGAAAATAATAAATAATTATATTTTATTATTTATTTTTTCAAAAAAATAATGTTAATTAAATACAATTACAAAATTTATAATAAAAAATTGTTTATTATTATTTATTATTTTGAAAAATAAAAAATTGATATTTAAAAAATTAAAATTTTGATAAATATATTTATTAATTATAAAATATTTTAGTATTATATAATTATAAAAAAATTTATTAAGCAATACATTTGATAAACTATATTTTTTATTAATTATAATTTTTAAATAATATATTAATTAAAAAAAAAAATAATAAAATTAACGTTTTAAATTAATAAATTTAAAATTTTTTGTATAACAAAATAAATGATAAAGTTTAATATTAATAATAAATTGTTTTAAATTATAATTAAATTTATTTAAATATTTAATTTAAAATTTATATTATAAATATTTTTAATTTATTTTATAACAAAATAGATTTTGATTTTTGTTTTATAATATTGAATATATAATATAATAATAAATTTTGTAAATAAATTAAAATAATAATAAAAAACAATATTCAATAAAACAAAAAAAAAATTTTAATATTTTGTTTTATTTTAAATAATAAATTGTTTTATTATAAATATAAAGTTTGAATTTTAAAATCCAAAAATTAATAAACAAAAATTATTATTAAAATTTATAATTAATTAATTATTAATTATTTTAATAATATTAAAATTTTGGTAATTTTGAAAAAACAATATTATTAGTTTTATATAAATAAAAATATTTTGTAATATATATATAATTATTATATCTATTAAAAAATTAAATATTTATAATAAATTTATTAAAATATATTTTATTTATTTTTGATTTTTGTTTAATTATAATAAAATATATTTATAAATTTTATCATTAAATTATTATTAAATTTTAATTTTAATATAATATTAATTATAATTAATTAAATAATCAAAGAATAATATTTTATATTTTATTTTATAAATAAATAAAAGATATTTATCAAAAAAATGGTTAAATTAATTATTTAATATATTTTCAAATTATATAAATTATTTAATTTTATTATTTTTAATTAGGAATTATAATTTGTTTTAAAATTATAACAATATTTACTTTATATTTTGTAAATTCAAAAATACAAATTTATATTTTATTACTCTAAATTGAATAAATAAATTGAAAATATTAATAAAAAAATAAAATAATATTTTCAAATATATATATTTTATTAATAAAATAATTAAATAAAATAATTTATATTTATAAAATTTATAATAAATAATATTGTTTTTAATATTATAAAAATATTTTTATTTTTTACTAATAAAAATTTCGATTTTTAATTAATTACATTTTAAAGTTGAAATTTTAGGGAAATTGTAAACAAAAAAAAAGCCTTCAATATTATTTAATAAATAAAAAATATATAAAATATTTTTTATAATAAAATAAATTTTATTTAAATTAAAATAAAAAGTTTTATTAATAATAAACAAATTTCGATATTATTGTTTAGAGTAAATAATTTTGTTTTTTTAAATATTAAATAATTAAAATTTAAACAATTTTTTATTAAATTGAAAAATAAATTTGTTAGTTTTTTTTTAATTAACAAAATGTTTAATAATTTTTTTATAAATTTATTTTGTTAAAATATATAAAATATTATAATATTTTTTATATATTAATATTATAATATAATTCAAAAAATCTTTTATCCAATTAATATATAAAACAATTTATTATATTAATAATAATTAATAATAATAAAAAATAAAAATTGAAATATATTTTGGATTTTAAATTTTATTATAAATAATTATAATACAAAATTTAATAATTAAAATATCTTTTTAATTATATTTATTATAATATCTTTAGTTTTATATACTATATAAAAAAAAAAAAAGGTTTTTTATATTGCCTATCCAAATCAGCCTAAACTTAAAAATAAAAAAAAACAAAACTGATTTATATTTTCGATGTTTCAAATTTATTTTTAAAAAAAAGATAATATTATATTAAAGTTTTTGTTTAATACAATAATTACATAATTGATTATATAATTATTATAATTATATAATCAATATTTATATTAAATAATATTTTTTTCAAAAAAAAAAAAAAAATTTTAGCATAATTCTTTTATCAGATTGTATATCTATAATTTCATTTTATAATTCTATGTAATATATATAACAAAATTATATAATTCTGTTATTTTTGAATTAATATAATTATATTAAAATCGATTTATATATTTTTAAAATATTATAAATTTTGATTATATAATTACATATAAACATTTAAACAATATAAACAATTTAAATAATATAAACAATATAAATAATATAAATAATAAATAATAATTATTAATAATATTTTTGTATAACAAACAAAATATTTGGTATAACAAATTTAGACAATCAAATTCAAACTATAGATTTGATTGATCAAACTTTAGTATTTTTGTTTTATTTGTTAATATTGTTTAAACCCTATATTATTGTTTAATGAAAAAAAAGTTGCGATAATCCTTTTCAGTATAGTTCTTTTATTAGATTACTGATCCCTGATTCCATTCCCATATGTCTAGGTGACGTATATAATACCAAGGGCACAATACTACGGCTACAACCATAGTCACTGCCGTAACACGTGACCCGTATTACTGTAACTTCGTTGGATGATGATGATGGATGATAACCATTGTTTATAGTTTTTTTATCGGCTATCTCTTTTAATAATAAAATAAGTAAAGTATTGGGCTAGCTGGTCTAGTGTTTGTATAATTTAGGTAGTTATAACATTTATATAAATAACAATAAGCAAGTTGCAAGTTGCAACTAGAAGGATTATTTTATTTATACACCTTTTTTACTCAATTTTCTCGTGCATAATATGATACTTAAACTTATTAAATTAGAGGCTCTGTATTACTAAAAAAAACTTGAATAAGAGTACCAGCAAACGAATAAGTATTCTAGACACTTGCTAAATTTCTCTCCCATAATGGTGGTG
Source organism: Ciborinia camelliae (assembly GCA_025890175.1). NCBI lineage: Eukaryota > Fungi > Ascomycota > Leotiomycetes > Helotiales > Sclerotiniaceae > Ciborinia > Ciborinia camelliae. Next base: position 230,490 of record JANPYM010000015.1, read on the forward strand.
TAAGGGATGCGTTATACTTTTTGACTCGGAGGAATGCAATAGTGAGGTCTTAAGAGGAGGGGTTTTATAGGTTTGTGGGGATACTTTCGCTTTCTCTGATAACTCTCTGAATTTGAACTAGAGGTAAACTGGGAGAGGGAGAAGTGGGATTACGGATTATAGATTATTATCCCTCTCATATGACTGTAAAGGAACTTCCCCAAAGCTCGACTATTTTAGCGTTTTCGCGAATGCTTTCCAAGCAAATATTTACATCGATAACTTGAATGCGTAGGACAACTTGCATTTATATCACGAGATACCTGCCTATCACCAATCCTCGGAATAGAAAAGAGCTATTAAATTCAACAGACCGTATTACAAATCCTCCCCTTCCCAATCTTTAAATTTTAAAACATTTCAAGTTTCTAATACCTTATCCAGGTTGGAAGTTGTTGACCCGGTTTCTTCTGCACTTCCGGGCCCCCAAGATAGCATCCTAAAGCGATGGAAAGATCTCCACTCTTAGGTACCGGCAAACCAAAATACGTTTCCGGCGTTCCTCCCCAGCGAGGTGGATGTGTAAGTGGAGCTGGGTACCCCGGACGATTGCTGAATACCTTTCTCCATGGATGATTGTGACCATCCCAATTCTCCTCCGTCCCCGTCGCCGAGGGGGGTAATCTCGCCTTTGTATTTTCGAACGTGGGCCGCACATATCGGAAATCAGAATGCCGAGCCGGGGCTGGCATGTTCAACATCATGGGTTCGTAAAGCTGCCATACCGGGAGGAGGTTTGCCCCGGGAAGGTTTCGAAATTTCAACGGTAAGTTGCTGAGGGTTAGTCGGATGAATTTATGCGGATTGTTGTATTCGCCCCGAATGGTTGGGATGAAATGCTGCGCTTCTTGTGCCACCGTCGTTCCTCTTTGCCCTACTGGTGGTTGATAAAGGAAAACCACTAGGAAGACTCCATACAAATCGGCAGTGATTTGTTGAATGTCTTCGTGTCTAACGGCACAATATGGAATCCCTAATCTTTCTAACAAATTTAGATTGTTGTGGCCTTTTCGTGTTCTATTCAGTTCGTGGTATAATACATGACGAGGATGTTTTGGGTCTTCGATAGCTCGGTTGAAGAATGTTCTATGTTGGGATTTCACGTGAGGCCAAAGTTCCCAGTTTCCATATATAGCCCATGCCACTATAGTCTTGTTAGAGACCAATTTCTTGAGAGAGAGAGAGAGAGAGAGCCAGGGGTTTCTTTACCCAGACTTACCAGCTCTATAATATGAATTTGATATAGTCCAAAGCAAATTTTGCGGACCATTGTATTGTTCATCTGCGGGATAGCTCCGAACAATATTAAATTTCGTATCCTCAATCAATGGATAACCACTAACTCCGATCTCATTGAATGGATCCAAGGCTTTCTTCTTCACCGTCGGTGTAACGAGTTGATACTCCTCCATGGTTTCCTGTAAACGTTGATCCGGCAGCTCATCAATATCGGTTTCGAAGTTGATCTCAGGTAGTGGGGGAACTTGTTGACCATAAAAAGTTGAGAGCCACTGGACGACGTTGAATTGAGGGGGATCTCTAGGGTTATTTCTTCCTGGTTGAATCGGTATGTAGTCACTGATATCTGCTCCCGAACCTTTTATTTGTCCCCCCGCGATGTTTTCGGTTGTATAATGTGGGAGAAGAACTTGAGACATTTTGAGATTATAGTTTAGAGATACTCCGTAGTTGAAGTTTGCTGTGTGAGTGAGTATAATATATCTTTACACCTCTTTTTTAAAACATAGAGATCATTGACTCTGTATACAACTTTCTTATAATAAAGCAGTTGGTTTTCATTTTGTCAGTCTTTATTTTTTCGGATCATAGTTCTTTAGCTTGAATATTGAACAAAGCAAAATCCAAGTCCGGTCTTTACATTATCTTTTGCAGGGACAAAGAACTGGATACTGATAGTTTCAAGCAGTGATCCTGGTGTATCAATACCTAGCTATATTATCTATTATAGAGGAAGGAAAAGTGTATCAACGCCAGATATTTTACTAGCCTGTAACTGTAGATGCCCTTGGCGTCTAAGAATACAAGTCAACTCAACACTGTTGTATCATAATTCTCGGCACAAATCAACTACTTTCTATTTGGAATTATGTTAGTAATAATCCAGTGATATAAAACACATTTCGGATCTCTATGCACTGTGGTTTTATTATTCCGTGAATTTAATAAAATCGGCTACAATATATGTGTAATATTGAACTTTGTACATTGGATCCCCAACCCTCCTTCTCCTTTTCCAAATTCTAGTCAAAACGGCAGAATCAAAATACTCAAAACTAATACATTTGAAGATATCTCAGCATAAATTTTACCCCTCTTGAATAAATACTCATCAATTTCTCAGTGAATCGCTCATCTTTATTGTTCAAGATAACATGATCGACCACTTTTGGCGGAGACCTTGGCAGGAGCCGCTTTAGAAGGTACCTTTCCGGCGGCTTTCGCAGGGGCTTTTGATGTTTCTTCTTCATCCTCATTATCTCTATCGAGACTGACAATGTTCTTTATGGTCTCGTCGACTGAGGCAATAGTTGTCCTAGATTTTCTGACAGTTCCACGGTTGATGGCATTGTTTGCTCTCTTACCCACCACTTTATCGAAGTTGGGTCATTCTCCTGCGCCGCTGCCTCCCTCTCTCTCTTCAGCCATGTCAAGATTTTATTTATATCAACAGATCCATTTGCATCAGTAATCCCAAGAATTCTAGTAATATCAATATCATTTGGATTCGGAATTATCGGCTGTGCAATAGGTGGAGGCAAAATCGGTCTGCCTTTTCCACCCGGAGGTGACTGCTTAGTCCATCCTGGTCTGGGCGTTATAGTTACACCATCTGGAAATGGAAATTGTGTTTCGGGGTTATTGCGTGGGGCTAAGTTTTGATAGTGATTCCCATTGATGATATGGAAAAACATATGGGTTGCGTTGTATTGGCCATATAGACCAATGGTCTGATAATCTTGTGGATCCTTTTGTTCCCTTGGTATATTTTCGGGTCCTTCGAATTGCTCGTAAAGAATTATAAAGAGGTTAAAGATGTCAGCCGTTACACTGAAGAGTTCGGATGATTGCCAAGCCTAAAAGAGTTATGATTAGATCCGCACTATCATCTCTCTATGAGTATGAAGGTCAACTTACATGTGGATTACATAGTTGTTGCCACATATTCATTCTGCTGGTGGAACTTCTCGTTGCATTCAAAAGCCAATAAAAGTCATATCGTGGGTGAGCAGGATGGGTGAGCACATATCGGAAAAACCATAGATGGCAATATTTCACGATATGCCACCACTCGGTCGTTCCATATAGACCCATAGAAACTGAGACTATCAGCACAAATTCTTACCAAAATATAGCAATAGAACTATAAACTTACCAGCAGCAAAATAGCAGTCCCCAGATGACGATTTTGTATCCATGGGATAAAATCCTTGTCCATCCATATATTTGAGATTTTTCTTGTATTTCTTATTTGCTGACTTTCGGACGGGCATCTCCGCGTCTCTCGGGAGTTTCTTCCAATCAGCCGGGATACTATCTCGTACTACCCTGTCGTCATCGGCTTTTGGATCGTTTCTCCATCCATATTCATAATTCCCGGGTCCCGGGAATTCTTTGCGTAGTCGATCCGTATCAGGATTTTCAACTCTGGAAGCTCGAGCGGCTTGAGGAGACAAGGGTAAAATCCCTGGTGGTCGTGCTGGAATACCACGAGGTTCTTTTAGGGATTGAGGAACTCCCTTGCCATTGCCTTTGTCTCTTGCCTCCTTTAGTGGTTTTTTATCAACTTTTATCCTCTTTTCCTCCTTTTCTTTCTCTATCTCGTGAGCGCGACGACGCTTCCTCCTCTCGGCTTCTGAATCAGTGGAGCTTTCATCCAAAGGGGGAGAAGGAGAAGGAACAGGTTTACGGGAAGGCCGCCATTCGGGATGGAGTACGTCCCATGCATCTTTCTTGGACTTTCCGCTAAGCCATTTTGTTGGCTGTGTGAATTCCATGCCTCTTGCATTATCTCCGAACGGACCTTTCTTTTGCACGGGTTCGGTGTATTCGGGTCGTTTGGGTTTGGGACGAGGTACGTTAATATTCGGGTCCCGAGTAAGGGCGCGGGCGAGCTTTTGATCATCCATGATATATTATGGTCTAAGTTCAAAACAATTCGTTTGCTACCATCGGAGGTTTCTGTGATGACTTGGAACAGGTCCAGTTTTTTTGACTATTTTATAATCTTATGAATACAAATTTCGCATGAGATTTCTATAAACTGTGACAAAGAGCTTAGTGATGTTTTTTTCTCCTCACCGAAGTGACCATTTTTGACGTTTTGGGATATAGAATGAAAGAGTTGACTATGGAGATAAAGAAGAAACTTTGCCGGAATGAGGAGGATACAAAGAGTGTCCCTTTGTTTATTTTGAAACTTTCATACAATAGACATGGAATATTTCTCGAAAAATATATGTTGATTGAATGCGGTGAGAGACATAGCATTCCATTGCCAATTTTCCATTGATGAAATAGGAAAAGGGGGTAATCATGATTTAGCGACAACACTTCACAGTATAATGACAACACTCAATATTGGCAAAGATTGTTGCATGTAACTAGAATCTAGACTTCTATAAAGTTATCGTATAATCAATGAATATATATCATGCCTTCGTAGCATTGATATATCAAGGGGGGCTTAGATTCACTCTTTGCCCAGAATAACATCCTCTGCTCTTGAAGTTGTATCTTTGCCATATGGATCAACCAAAATCATATATACTCTATTCGATGGGAAATACAAGCTTTAGCTTCAAGAAAATCTTCTTGTGAAGTCAAGGGCATTTTATTTTGGAATTTTCCATTTTCCAAACCTTTGCCAACGCATCACCTGCCGACCTCGGACTATCTTGAAATAACATAAAAAAGTTCGAGAGGCCACTAAAATTTACACCCAGAAAGGACTTCAATATTTGAACACTTGAATATTCAAAATCTCATGTTTCCCAATCCATGGCCATCAAGTCAAAAGTGGGCATTCAATCATCATACTTTGAATGCTCATCTGAGACCTACGCAATAGAAAAGTTCGGGTCAATAGTAAAAGCCCTCGATTGGATAACAGAAGAGGGTAAAAATAATATACTATAAATGATAGCTTTTAAACCCATACCAAGAACAGACTTCGATAATAACTCGTTTTTTCGATTCGTTCAACACATTGGACAAGATTGACAGTAGCGTTACGACTAACCCAGTTACAGATGCGGTGATAGAAGTTCCGAATCATCATCCAATAGTCCGTACAATGACCAGGGCATGATACATAGAGCAATCCAAATATAATATATATATATATATATATGTGTATGAGTGAGGAGAGACTATGTTAGATTCCACTTCTCCCAGGGTCCCAGCCCACCATTATCCATGACGATTACAAAATACGACAGCAAAAACAGCACCAAAACATGACAAATATTAGAGAAGACTACTGTCATCATTGCCCAAGTCCTATCAAGTAACATCTCGAAGACTTGTCTCTGATATTCTGGTAAAAAGGGGCACCGAAGTTGCAAAGCACTATCAGAACTTTGTTTCGAAGCTACTTCGGGTGTTGCTCAACTTTGAGTGCCGGTCCCACGACTTCATTTTCGTGTATCCATGACGACATGGTTGCTTCTGGATAGACATACAAATCTTTTGTCCGTGAGCAACATCTGCTTGTGGGTTTCTAGGAGGCACCCAAAGACGATTTATATAATCAGTTATTTACGTGGTCGAATCAACTACGGGGTAGATTAAGAATCAACAACCATTGCTTGATCCACACATCCCCCACTTGCCTGCCATCAATCTACTTTACATGAGGATTTTTTTTCAAATACCAATATGATATCGTGCACGGAATTCGCTTTCTTTTCATCCATGCTGCACCCACAACCTCCAGCATCTAGTTGATATAAAGGTTATCCGTTCAAGTAAATTTGTAAATGGCACAGTTTAGAAGATGCCAGAAAATGATAACAGGTGCAGGTTCTGGAGATTACCATTGGGAATTTGATGCCACGACAGGCATTACCAAATTTCCGTTTTTCCCCGGAGCCCTTTTGTCTAATATCACCTTGATATACTTTTTATCAAGAGCTATCTCTATTCGCCCGGACACTGTATTTGACAATAAGTAATAAGCATATATTGCAAAATAAAATGACAGCAACAGCAAGGAGTTGGGATGAAAACAAACCATTTTCAGCCGAATGTTAATAAAAATTTAGAAATTACAAAGATTGATTTATGATAAGTTCATGAATTATGAATTTACCAAAGGAGCTCAACCACAACTACCCCGATTAAACATCATTTCCCTCCTCTCCATTATCGCCAAGCTCAAAACTATGAATCGGGGTTCATAACATGAGTTCCGGATATATATATTTCCGCAAAATCCCCCACACACCGGAAAACCCCACATCCCATCCCCACCTCAAAAATCTCAAGTCCAAAATTCCTCAAGCAAAACGAATTGGGAGAGCAAATGAAAAGCTCAAAACATTAATGGACAAAAAATTAGAGGACTAGAAAAGCAAAAATAACAAATGTCGACGTCGGCATGATTCGAACATGCGCCCCCGAAAGGAATTGATTTCTAGTCAATCACGTTAACCACTCCGTCACGACGCCATACTAGTTTGTTAAAACTCCTAAGCTTTGTCGCAATATATTCTATAGAAAAAATGGTTACATTTTAAAAAGGGGTAAAGGGAGACAAAGTTCGATGTATATAAGACTATTGTTACGCTGCTAATTTATATATATCTCTTTATAAAATCTAAGATTAAAGTATAATAATACTTGATATATTCTCTAATAAATTTTTTTAAACTAATAATTAGAAACTAAAAAAAAATTAATTTCGAGAATTTAATTAGATAATTAATTAAGCGTTAAAGGAATTATTACTATTAGTTCTAATTGGCTATATAGTTAACTATATATAAATAGCTTTAAGAACGAGATTGTTTTGATTAGAGAATAGTATTACGAAGTAGTATTAGTCTATATATAGTACGTTAGCTTTTAGATTTATAATCTACTAGTAGAATTATATCTTTTATAGATTAATTGGCGTAGTAGTAAAGCTAACGACTACTACGTTATATATGTCACGCCAAGGCCCCTGCCTAGTGAATAACAGTCACGTAATCACCTCTATATTAGATAGTGTTCTTTTCAAGAGAATTCTTTTCTTTTTAGTATAGTTCTTTTATTAGATTATATATCTACGATTTTATCTTTATAATTCTATATGTTGAAATATATTATAGGGGTAATAACTATATATATATATGTATATATACTTTCAGTTGATTATATATTATTAAGAGGTTCTAGTTACGAAATGCTTTATTATATACTATTTGATGTTGTACTAGTTTGTATTAGTTTGTAGATTAGTATTATATAGTTTGTACGTTTGTACAATATAATTTATATAATTCATTTATTCGACACTAGTAACTCTTTAAAAAGGTCGAAGAGATTATGTAAATCATTAGCTAGCTTCTTTCATTATGCCCAAATATACCCTGATATGCCCTGATATGCCCTGATATGCCCTGATATGCCCTGATATGCCCTGATATGCCCTGATATGCCCTGATATGCCCTGATATACCCTGATATACCACTATTCTATTCCATCCTTCCGTCGCTGTCGTAAATGGTGTAGAACTTGAAGTCGAAATAAGGTTCGAGGCTGAAACGTATATAGAATCGAAGTGCAGGGGGTAGGTAGAATCGAAGTGCAGAGGGTAGATAGAATCGAAGTGTAGAAGGTAGGTAGAATCGAAGTGCAGGGGGTAGGTGTACGTAGATTCGTAGTGCAAAGGGTAGTAGGTGTATGTAGATTCGAAGTGCAGAGGGTAGTAGGTTCGATTATAGAAAGTGATTCGTTCGAAGCTAGTAGTTCTAAAATATGCTCTTCTGAAATATGCTCTTCTTACATATAAAGAATTGAAATATTATTTTCTCGTGGAACCAATATATTTTTTTGCTACATACAAGTATCTAAAATATGCTTTTCTTGTATATAAGAATTTGAAATTAATATACGAGAACCTAAAATTGATAGGTTTTAAAGAATTGAAACTAATGGATTTTGAAGAATTGGAACTAATAGATTTTCAGGGACTGGAACTAGTAGATCTTATTGCTTTTTCCGAAGTTGTTCAGCGTACTCTTATAGGGTATAAGATCTAAACTTTATATATCGATCTAGTAGTGCCTCTTCGACTTTTTTATTAATCCAGGGTCGATATACAGTCGATGATAAGCAAACCTTACTTAAATTTTTTTTGCTTTTAAATTTTTTATTTTTATTATAAAATATATAGATTTTTAAGCTAATTTTAATAATATAAAAATATTTTAAAAATTCCATTAAAAAAAGCTTCAAAAATCTAAAAAACAAAATTTTAAAAACAAAATTGTCATTACGTAATCATTCAATCTTATATAAACTATATCAAATCGATAATATTATTTATATTACGAATCTAAAGATAATAAAAACAAAAAAAATATTTGGATGAAGAATTCAGACTTGAAGCTAATATATTAATAATTATTAATATTTGATATTAATAAACAACAAATTTTTATTATAATATTTAATTTTTAATTATTTAATATATATAAAAATAAATTTTTAAAATTAAACAAAAAAAACTTTAAAAATATATAAAATTTTATATTAAACAAAATATTATTGTTTTAATAATAATTGATAATATATTATTAATTATTTAAAAAAATAATAATAATTTTATTTAAAAAAATAATAAAAAGTTTTTGATTTAATATTAATTTAATTAATTTTTTTATATTTTTTATTTTAATAATTTTTTTTATTTTTTTTAAAAAATAATTTATTAATTAAATTAATAATATTTAAAATAATATTAAATATAAAAAGTATTTTTATATTTATTTAATAAAATATTAAAATTAATAATATATAAAATAATATTATTAATAAATTTTAAATATATTAATAAAATACAAATTCTTTTTTAAAATTCAAAAATTTTCTAAAAAAAAACTTTTATAATATTTTAAAATAATAAATATAAAATATAAAAAATGATATAAAAATTATAAACAAAATTATAATCCAATTTATTTAAATATAAAAAATTATTAAAATTTCAATATTTTTTAATAATATATTATTTATTTATTTTAAATCAAATATTAAATTTTCAAAACTTTAAAAATTATTTTGATATAAAAAAACAAACATTTTTTAAATAAATTTTTTTTTTTAAATTAAAATAATATTTAAAAATAATAATGAATATTATTTTCTTATTAATATTTAAAAAATAGATTATATAATATAATATTTCGAAAAATATTTTTTAGTAATATAATATTAATTTATTAATATAGTTTAATTAAATAATATTATATAAATAAAATTTAAAAGAATATATATATAATATAATTTTAAATAAAAGAAACTGATAATATATAATAATTATTTAAATATTAAAAATTAAATAATATTTAAAATAAAATATAAATAATTTTATTTTTTATTTAAATGATTTAAAAAAATATATAAAATAAAAAACGAATAATATATATTAAAAACAATTATTTATTAATTTATATTTTAATATAAATAAAAGAATATTTGAATTCTTTTAATGGATTCGAAGAATCAAGTTCAATTTCAAAGTACCATGTTTTTTATGATTACGTAATACATATACTATGAGGGAGGGCATTTTCTGAAGATGTACCATTCTAAAGGTCGCTTCTGAATGGTTATAATTATGCTCCGTATCTTTTAACTGGCTCGCGCTAAAGATCCCGGTCGCATGCTTACCTAACCTACCTAGCCTATCTAGCTTACCTAACCTATCTAGCCTATCTAGCCTATCTAGCTTATCTAACCTACCTAGCTTACTTAGCTTACCTAACCTACCTAGCCTACCTAGCCTACCTAGCCTACCTAGCCTACCTAGCCGTACCTAGCCGAACCTAGCCGAACCTAGCCGAACCTAGCCGAACCTAGCCGAACCTATCTACCTACGAACCTACGAACCTACGAACCTACGAACCTATCTAGCCTACACATCGAACCTACAAATCGAGCGTAGCGAGGAATGGGGGTTTGGGGGCTTGCCCCCATAAATAAATAAATAAATAAATAAATAAATAAATAAATAAATAAATAAATAAATAAATAAATAAATAAATAAATAAATAAATAAATAAATAAATAAATAAATAAATAAATAAATAAATAAATAAATAAATAAATAAATAAATAAATAAATAAATAAATAAATAAATAAATAAATAAATAAATAAATAAATAAATAAATAAATAAATAAATAAATAAATAAATAAATAAATAAATAAATAAATAAATAAATAAATAAATAAATAAATAAATAAATAAATAAATAAATAAATAAATAAATAAATAAATAAATAAATAAATAAATAAATAAATAAATAAATAAATAAATAAATAAATAAATAAATAAATAAATAAATAGAATAAATGAAATAAATAAATAAATAAATAAATAAATAAATAAATAAATAAATAAATAAGATAAATGAAATAAATAAATAAATAAATAAATAAATAAATAAATAAATAAATAAATAAATAAATAAATAAATAAATAAATAAATAAATAAATAAATAGAATAAATAAATAAATAAATAAATAAATAAATAAATAAATAAATAAATAAATAAATAAATAAATAAATAAATAAATAAATAAATAAATAAATAAATAAATAAATAAATAAATAAATAAATAAATAAATAAATAAATAAATAAATAAATAAATAAATAAATAAATAAATAAATAAATAAATAAATAAATAAATAAATAAATAAATAAATAAATAAGTAAATAAATAAATAAATAAATAAATAAATAATACTAATAATACTAATAATACTAATAATACTAATAATACTAATAATACTAATAATACTAATAATACTAATAATACTAATAATACTAATAATACTAATAATACTAATAATACTAATAATTATATAGAAAAAGAAAATAAAAGATTCTTTGAATACACAGTCTGAAAATCTATTTTCCGCGACGGCTAGTAATTTTAAATTTAAAAAAAATTTATAAAATAAATATATAAATTAAAAAATATTAATTAAATATATTATCTTTTTATATTATCCAAATTTTAAAAAAATTATATAAATATTATATTGATAAAATTTATTAAAATTAAAATAAAATCAAATTGAAAAATTATATAAAAGAATTATTTAATAAAAAAAACCTAATATTAAAAATATTAAAAAAAATTATTAAAAAATTATTAATATTAATAATTAAATTATTATATTATTAATTATAAAAATTTATTTAAATATTAATATTATTAAAAAAAATATTTCGAAAAAAATTATTTTAAAAAAAAAATAGGTTTATATTAATAAAAAAATATTAAATTTTTTTAATAAAAAAATAAAAAAATATATTAATAAAGAAATAACGAAATTTAATAATTATTTAATTTTAAAAAAAAAATATTATTATTATTATTATTATTATTATTATATTTAAATTAAAATATTAATTAATAATATTTTGTTATTTTATTAATTTAGATATTTAAGTTAATATAATTTAATAAAATAAATATATTAAATAAATTTAAAAACCTATATTAAAAAAAAGTATATCTTTAATATTTATATTAAAGATTTATATTTTTATTTATAAAAATTATTAATTTATTATAAAAATAACAAATATATTAAAAAATAAAAAAATATATATTTATTAATTTATTTTAATTATTTTGGATTTTTTTTATATAAATATAATTTTAAGTTTTTTATAATTAAAAATAATAAATTTTAAAATCGATTAATAATTAATAAAACTTTGTTTTTGATTTGATTTAAAATTTATTAAAATTATTTTGATATAAAAAGTTTATCAAAAAATAAACAAAAGAATACAAATTTTAATTTTATAATTAAACTAAATATTTAATCTCAAAATAATATAAATGAAATACAAAATCTTTATTTTAAAAATTTTTATTATTTTAAATAAATATAAAAATTTAAAATAAACTTTTTTTTTTTAAAAAAAAAAGATTATTATTTAATTATTATTTAATAAAATATTGAATTAAGTTAAAATTAAATATTATTTTTTTATAAAGTTTAATATATATTTTTTAAAAAAAAAAATTATTAATTTTAAAAAAATATTTAAAAAAATATTAATTAAAAAAATAAATTTATTATTCAATAAATTTTATTAAAATCTTAATTATATTTATTTAAAAAAAGAAAAATTATTAATTATATATTAATTATAAAAGATTAAATTGGATTATTAAAAAAAATTAAATATTTTTATTTTTAATTAGTAAATTTTTTAATCAATTATAAAAAGATATTATTTTTATTAAATTAGATTTAAAAAATATATATTATCAAATTCAAATTTAGATAGAAAATGAATAAAAGATAATATTTTATATTTGTTATAAATAATTTAAATATTTAATTATATTTTTTAGTTTTATAAATATTTTTATTATTTTTTAAATTTATATTAATTAAGTTTTTATAAAGTTAATAAATATTATATATATAATATATTTTAATAATATATTGATTTATTTAATAAATATTTAATAATATATTAATAATATTTATTAAATATTTAAAAAATTAATTATTTACAAAATTTATACAAAATTTAAAAAATATATATTTAATAATAAAGAAATTAAATTTTTAAAATTTATAATATTATATAATAATATTATTATAAAATCTAATAAAATCGAAATTATTATTAAATAATTTATTTCTAATATTTTAAAAAAGATTTAAGTTTTTTTAAATTTTATAAACTTTTATTAATAATTTATTAAAAAATATTTAAAAATAATTAATAAAATAATAATATTATTTAAAAAAAACTAAAAAAAAAGATTATAAATATTTTTATATAAAATATAAAAATATAAATATTTTTTAAAATATTAAAAACAATATTTATTATTATATTAATATTATAATATTTTTAATTAAAATTTTAAATAATAATTAAAATAAATATATTAGAATTTGTTTTAAAATATATACTTTTTTAATTATTTGAAACAAAATCCGATTTAAAAGAATTATTATAATAATATTTTGTAATATTTTATTTAAAAAATTAAATTTTATAAAATAATATTATATAATTTATAATTAGAAATGATTAATAATATATATTATATTTTGTAAATAATAATATTATATTATAAATAATTATTATATTATTATTATAAAAATAGATTATAATAATTTCTAATATTTTAGAATTAAGAAAAAATTAAATAATAGGTAAATCAAATAAATTAAAATATTTGTTATATATAATTTTGAAATTAAATATAAAATTAGAAAATCAAATTTAATGAATAAGTTATCGAGATAATTGGATTATTTTAATAATTCAAAAAGTAATAATAAAATATTTTTAATATTAAAAAATAAATTGAAAAATATAATAATATTAATTAAAATATATTATTGTTTAAATATAGAATAAATATTTTTATAAAATATTATAAACTGTTTTTAAAAAAAAGGAAATTGTTTATTTTTTTATAATTTAAAAAAGTTATTAATAGAAATTGATTATAAATAATTAATATTATAATTAAAAACAAAATAGTATTTAATATTATATTAAAATTTAAAAAAAGATATTTTATTATAATTATAGGAATATAATAAATTTATAAAAAATAAAGAGTATATTAAATAAAAACAAAAATTTATTGGAAATGTTTTATTATAATAAATGGATATCAAAAAAATAATTATTTATAATAAAACTATTTTTATATTATCGAACTTTGTTATAAAAGTAAAGATTTTGAAGGTTTATTATAATAATCTAATAGAAAAATATTAAAATATAAAAGAAATATTAAAAATATTAAAAAAAAATATTTTTGATAAAATATAAAAAAACCATTAAAAAATATATTAAGATTTATATAATATATTAATATTTTGTTGCAAGTTCGAATTTTAGGCATATACAGGGGGTATATGCCGGTGGTGCAGGGTGTCTAGTTGGTTAATACGCACTTTTCACTATAAATAGATTAAATATCAAGAGATAGTAGTAGTTATATTATATATTTATATACAATATATGAAATAGTATTATTGCGGTACAGAATCAAAAATCAGAATCGAAATGAAATGCCCCACTATATTGCTTTTTCCAACTGAAATTCGAACAAAGAATCGACCTTTTCTAATGCGGCGTTTCGAATTCTAAAAGAACCCCGTACGATTCGAATGATCGTACTAGGCACGTGTTCGCGTAGTTCGTACTACCATACCGTACATTTAATTATACCCTGTATAATTAAATAAATATATAATTTATTAATTATTTAATTAATTAATTAATATATTTAATTAAATAAATAAATTATATAATTAATTAAGAGATAGGTATTATATATTTAATTAAAATACAACAAATATATTAAATAAATTTTTTATTAATAAAATTTTTGTTAATATTATAAACAATATAATCTAAAAGTTTTATATATATATCCATTTAACATTTTTTTAAAACATTTTAAATATAATAAATATTAATATTATTAAATTATTAAATTATTTAAAATTAAATTGTTTTATTAATTACATAAAAAATAAACTTTTTTTTAATATAAAAAATATTTATTATAATTAAATAATTAAAATTAATATTTTTACAAAAATTAAATTTAAATTTTTCAAAAAACTTTTTATATTTTTAATAATATTTATAAAATATAATAAAACTTTTTAAATTATTTTAAATAATATTATTATATTTTATTTTTTAAAATATTTAATAAAAACAATAAACTAATAAATATTTAAAATATTTATAAAATCGTTTTAAATCTATATTTATTAAATAACAATTATCGATTTCAATAAAATTCTAAACAAAACTTTGTAATTAAATTTTTCAAAATAAAAAGCTATAACCGTTTTTTCGAAATATTAAATATATATTTATTAATAAAATTAAAATATTTCAAATATTATTAAAATAAATTTTATATTTATTTATATTAATTAATAATAACAAAAATAACATACTAATTTTTATTATATAAAATTTAATAATTTCGAAAAATAAATAAAAATTAATAAAACCAATTAATATTATTTATTTAATATTAAAAACAAATTTAATAATATTAATTTTAATTAAATTAATATTAATATTTTTAAATATATATTTATAAATTAAATATTGTTTTTATTTTATTATTAAATATTATATTATATTAAAATCGATTATAATATTATAAAAATTTTAATTATTATATTTAATTATATAAACTTTAAAAACATTTTTAATAATATTAAAAAAAATGATTATATAAAATTAATATTATTAATTAAAATATATATAAAAAATTAATTAAAAAAATTTATTGCAATTATTTTATTATCAATTAATTTATAAAAAATAAAAAATATATCAAATTTTTTATTTTCATTAAAATTCAATTTATATTATTTAAAAAAAATATTAATTTTATTATTAATAATATTTTATAAAATCAATTCTTTATAATTCAAAAAAAATTATTTAAATATTTTGTTGAATTTATTATTTAATTCAAAATATTTAGTTTTAAATTTTTGTTTTAATATATTCCATTTTTTTTTGTTATATTTAATAAATCAATATTTCAATTATTTATAAACAAAACATTTTTTTTTTTTGAATAAAAATAACTATTATAATTAATATATTCTTTATAATTTTTATTATAATTTTTATTGTTTTTATATTTTTTATTAAAATAAAATATTTCATTTTTTTTGAAATAAACTTTTTTATAAATAATAATTAAAAAATATAAATTTTCAAAAAAAACTAAAATATTTTTAATTAATTTATAATAAATAATAAAACAAATTTTAATAATTTAATAAGTATTAATAATCTTTTAATAAAAATAACTTAATATTTGCAAATTTTTGTTTAATCTTTTTTATAAATAACAAAATTTATTAATTATAATTTATAAACATTTTTCGATAATTTTCTTTTTGTTTTTAATAATTATTATAATAAATATTATATTTTTTTAATAATATAATATTTTTTATTTATATTTATTATTTTCAAATATCAAAATAATTATATAATATATTTTTTTTAATTTTTGAAATATATTATCAAAATTTGTATAATAATAATTAAATATTATCTTTATTAATATTATTAAAAAAACTTTTATTTAAAAAATATAATTAATATTAATTCTTTAACAATAATTAACAAAAATAAAAAATTTGAAATCAAAATTATTATTATAATTAATATATTTTTTAAAAATATTATATAATTTATTAAAATTATTAAAATTACAATTAATATTTAAAATTTTAATAAAATCGATATTTAATAGTTTTGATTTTTTTAATTCTTTAAATTAATATTTTTATAAACAAAATAATATTAAATTTGAATTATTATTATAATTAAAATTATCGTTTAAAAAATTATTAAATAACTTTTTAGAAAATCAAAATGGTTTATCGTATTTTCAAGATTTAGCAAAAATAATATTATTTTTTTGAAAATCAATCTTATTTTTTTTTTAATAAAATTTTAAATAATTTTAATAAAATTAAAAATGATTTAAATTTAATTAATAATTTAAACTTTGTAATATTTTAATATTTAAATATATTTTATAATAAAAAATATAAACTTTTTTTTTAATTAATTTTTTTATTTTTAAATATTTTTAATATAAATAATTGTAATAAAAAACTTTTAATTTAAAATTAATTAAATTTTATTATTAAAAAATCAAATTTTTAAAAAATTAAAATATTTTAAACAAATAAAATTAAAATATTTTGAATATTAAAATTTTATAAAATTAAAATATTATAAAAAAGTTTTGTATTATAATATTTTTTATAATCACCTAACTTTTTATTTTTATATAAAAAAAAATTAATTAACTTTTTTTTTTTAATATTTTATTAAATAAAAATGATAAAAGATTTTTGTAAAATATACTATTCGGAAATTTAATTTGAAAATAAAGATTTAATAATTTTTATTTTTCGTTTTTAATTTTTTAAATATATTTTAATAATTTTGAAAATCAAAATTTAAAATAATAATTTAATAAAGCTTTTTTTATTTTATTATTAATTTATTTATAATATATAATATAAAAAGTTTTAAAAAATATTAAATAAATATTCGATTTTTTGTTTATAATACTTTTTTTAATATATATTCTACAAGATTTTAATTTATTATAAATCTTAAAAAAAAATATATTTTAATATATTAAAAATATTTTATTTTCTAATTCAAAAAAACTTTGAAATAAAATTTTTATAATTTATTATTGTATAAATATTTCAATTTAAAAGTATATAATTTGTATTTACAATATTTTGTTAAATTTATATAGAAACTTTTTAGATTAATATTATTATTTTATTTTTTATTAAATGTTTTATAACTTATTGTTTTAGCTTATAATAGAATAAGAAATTTCGATTATATAAAAACATTATTTTTTTTATCAAAAAATAATAAAAATAAACAAAATCCTTTAAATATTATTAGTTTTATAAATATATTTAATATTATAAATAAAAATAATAAATAAAAACAAATTTAAATTTTTTTATATAATAAAACTTAAATATTTATTATAAATTATTTTGTTTGTTTAAATAAATCGTTTTGAATAAAAAGTTTTAAAATAAATGTTTTATTTATAAAATATAAAAATAAAT
>JANPYM010000015.1:248442-296067 GCA_025890175.1 Ciborinia camelliae
ATTTGCAAATTTTTGTTTAATCTTTTTTATAAATAACAAAATTTATTAATTATAATTTATAAACATTTTTCGATAATTTTCTTTTTGTTTTTAATAATTATTATAATAAATATTATATTTTTTTAATAATATAATATTTTTTATTTATATTTATTATTTTCAAATATCAAAATAATTATATAATATATTTTTTTTAATTTTTGAAATATATTATCAAAATTTGTATAATAATAATTAAATATTATCTTTATTAATATTATTAAAAAAACTTTTATTTAAAAAATATAATTAATATTAATTCTTTAACAATAATTAACAAAAATAAAAAATTTGAAATCAAAATTATTATTATAATTAATATATTTTTTAAAAATATTATATAATTTATTAAAATTATTAAAATTACAATTAATATTTAAAATTTTAATAAAATCGATATTTAATAGTTTTGATTTTTTTAATTCTTTAAATTAATATTTTTATAAACAAAATAATATTAAATTTGAATTATTATTATAATTAAAATTATCGTTTAAAAAATTATTAAATAACTTTTTAGAAAATCAAAATGGTTTATCGTATTTTCAAGATTTAGCAAAAATAATATTATTTTTTTGAAAATCAATCTTATTTTTTTTTAATAAAATTTTAAATAATTTTAATAAAATTAAAAATGATTTAAATTTAATTAATAATTTAAACTTTGTAATATTTTAATATTTAAATATATTTTATAATAAAAAATATAAACTTTTTTTTTAATTAATTTTTTTATTTTTAAATATTTTTAATATAAATAATTGTAATAAAAAACTTTTAATTTAAAATTAATTAAATTTTATTATTAAAAAATCAAATTTTTAAAAAATTAAAATATTTTAAACAAATAAAATTAAAATATTTTGAATATTAAAATTTTATAAAATTAAAATATTATAAAAAAGTTTTGTATTATAATATTTTTTATAATCACCTAACTTTTTATTTTTATATAAAAAAAAATTAATTAACTTTTTTTTTTTTAATATTTTATTAAATAAAAATGATAAAAGATTTTTGTAAAATATACTATTCGGAAATTTAATTTGAAAATAAAGATTTAATAATTTTTATTTTTCGTTTTTAATTTTTTAAATATATTTTAATAATTTTGAAAATCAAAATTTAAAATAATAATTTAATAAAGCTTTTTTTATTTTATTATTAATTTATTTATAATATATAATATAAAAAGTTTTAAAAAATATTAAATAAATATTCGATTTTTTGTTTATAATACTTTTTTTAATATATATTCTACAAGATTTTAATTTATTATAAATCTTAAAAAAAAATATATTTTAATATATTAAAAATATTTTATTTTCTAATTCAAAAAAACTTTGAAATAAAATTTTTATAATTTATTATTGTATAAATATTTCAATTTAAAAGTATATAATTTGTATTTACAATATTTTGTTAAATTTATATAGAAACTTTTTAGATTAATATTATTATTTTATTTTTTATTAAATGTTTTATAACTTATTGTTTTAGCTTATAATAGAATAAGAAATTTCGATTATATAAAAACATTATTTTTTTTATCAAAAAATAATAAAAATAAACAAAATCCTTTAAATATTATTAGTTTTATAAATATATTTAATATTATAAATAAAAATAATAAATAAAAACAAATTTAAATTTTTTTATATAATAAAACTTAAATATTTATTATAAATTATTTTGTTTGTTTAAATAAATCGTTTTGAATAAAAAGTTTTAAAATAAATGTTTTATTTATAAAATATAAAAATAAATATATTATAATACAAAAATTTGTATTTTTTTATAATACGATTATTAACTTTATTTATTTCATAATTATCGAATAAATGGATCATATGAATTATACAGTATAAACGTACGAACTGTATAGTATTAGTCTACGAACTAGTATAGGCTAGTATGGCATTAAAGGGTATATAATCAGATTATTTTAGCTAGAATTTTTTAATAATATATAATTAATTGAAAGTATATATACGTATATATGTATAATTATTTTTTTTATGGTATATTCCAATATTGATTAATAAAATAATATTATAAATCAAAAATCTAAATTGTAAAATTCGATATCTTATTTATATATTAAGATTGATTTTATATTATAAAAAGACACAAGCTTTTATACCAAATATTTATTTTTGTGTACTATCTACTACTTTCCTTTTACATTCTTTATTCGAAATGATTTATTCGAATATATTATATATCGATTTTCTCCTTTTCTTTTTTTTCGAAACAATTTATTCGAATATCGCTTTCCCCTTTTCTCCCTCAAATTCATTATTTGGAACGATTTACTCAAATATACATTTTTTTAATTATAATTTCGCTTTTTAACAAATCTAATTTTTTTTTTTTTCTTTTTCGAAACTATTATTCGAAACGAATTATTTGAATATACAATGTACCTTTTTTTTTCTTTTTCGAAACGATTTAATCAAATACAAATCATTCTTTCCCAATACTTTTAATATAGTTGAAAGCTTAAAGCAAAAATGGTATCAAGGAATTGATTTATCGATAATCACAATTCAAAAAAAACAATTTAATCTATTTTTTTTTTTTAAAATTTATAATTTTTATTAATATAAATTATATTATTATAAATAAAAAAAACTATACAATAATATTATAAAAACTAATTTTCTCAATTTTTTTAAAGATTTTTTTATCAATCATTTCAAAACTATCAAAATAGAATTACTTTTTCGATTTTGCAATGAATTTAGATCATACGGATTATATATTGAAAAAAAAGTTAATATTCGTATAGCTTTATATACAATTTTTTATATAATATATCGATTCTAAATCAATAAGAAAGTTGAGAAGGTATTATTGAATTATATAAAGCTTAAATCTTATATTTTGCAAAAGTATGTTAAACAATTTCGGAAAAAGCAAGATTTATCAATTTTAGTTTCAATTTCAGTTTTTAAAGATTTATTAGTTTTAATTCCCGAAAATCTATTAATTTTCTTAGTTCTTAAAGATTTATTAATTTTTGAAAAATTATTAATTCTAAATTTATTAATTTTTGAAAATCTATTAATTTCAATTTTTCAAAATCCATTAATTTCAGATTCTTATATATTAATTTCAGGTTCTTATATATTAATTTCAGGTTCTTATATACGAAAAAATCATATTTTAGATGTTTATATACAGTAAAAAAATATGTTGGTTCTATAAAAAGATGAAATTTCAGTTTTTTATATACAAGAAAAGCTTATTTCAGAAGAGTATATTTTAGAAAAGTATATTTCAGAAAAGTATATTTTAGAATTACTAGAAGAGTATATTTCAGAACTACCAGAAAAATATATTTTAGAATTATCAGGAAAGCATATTTCAAAAAAACATATTCCAAAGAAAAGCGATATACTAATTTTATAAGAAAGTGATTTACTAATTTCGAACGAATTATTCTTTACGAACGAATTACTTTCTACAATCGAATTTACGATCCCCGATACTTCGATTCTATTTATTCTTTATACTTCGAATTTATATATATCTATTACCCCCTACATTTCGATTTTATTTACCCTTTGCATTTCGATTTTATCTACCTTTTACATTTCGAATTTATATATACCTACTACTCTTTACATTTCAATTCTACATACGTTTTAGTTTCAAACCTTATTTCAACTTCAAATTTTATTAATACAATTATACCATTTACAACAAAAATAAAAAAATAAAATAAAATAATAATATATCAAAATATAATAAAAAAAACTAGTTAATAAAAATACCGCTGAAAATACCGATTTATATAATTTTTTTAACCTTTTTAAAAAATTGCCAATATCGAATAAATGAATCATATAAATTATACGATATAAACGTACAAACTATATAATACTAATTTACAAATTAGTATAAACTAGTACAACATCAAAAAACATATAATCAAATCATTTTAACTAAAACCTCTTAATAATATATAATCAACTAAAAGCATATATACATATATATACATGATCATCTCCCCCATAGTATATTCCAACAATAATTAAAATGTTAAATTTTTAATTTGTAATATTATTTTATTAATTAATATTGAAATTATTATAAATAATAAAAAAACAAATATATTATAATATATAATGTATTTGGTTTGAAGTTTTAAAAACTATATTATAAATCAATTATATATATTCGCTAGCATATATTAACGTTGTAATGCAGAAATACTATAAGTAGCATACCGCGGCCGTATGCGGCGCATGCGCAAGCGTGCCGTAGACACATGATTTATCCAACAATTATATATATATACGTATATATACTTTCAGTTAACCATATATTATTAAGAGATTCTAGCTACGAAGTGTCTTATTATATACTATTTAATGTCGTACTAGTCTATACTAGTTTCTAGACTAGTATTATACAGTTCGTACGTTCGTACGATATAATTTATATAATTCATTTATTCGACACTATATAACGCGTATAACAATATATACTATATTACACTTTATTATATAATATAGCCATTTATTTAACTAAAATATACTGGTTTTATTAATGAGCTAGCCTTATATATATTAGCCTTATTAAGATAAGGGTATTATTCTATCTCTTTCTTTTTTTTTTCCTTTTTTTTTCCATCGCTTTTTTATCGTTAAATTATAGCAAATAAGATTCGATTATTTTATCCGTTTATTTTTTTAAAATATATAAATTAAATTAAATTAGATAAAAGCTTTAACAAAAGTATATAATAGTAATTATCTCTATAATATTAATACAATATTATATTTATCGTATTAAAGAATAAGGTAAATACTCTAAATCTATAGAGCCGTAAACGATAGACAGTCTGCTTGGCCAATTTAAATCATTATTCTTATTTAGTATAATATAGTAATACTAATAAAACCCAACTTAATACAACTCCATTCATTTAAGACCAATAAATTATAATTCCCTAGTATCATTTAAGAGACTAAGTAATCAGATGAAAGAAAATCCAGATGATGAGATAATGAGATAATAAGATGTTTCTTCATCTAGACGTAAGATGTATAAATGAACGAATGAATGAACTTAAATGAAAGGAAGTCCATCTCGATACAGCAAAACCTCTATATAAGGATGTTTTTTTTAGTACTAAAAATAAGGATACTAGAGAGGTATCCTCTTATAGAGGTTCCGGTGGGGTAGTCTAGTGTTTACTTAGCCCCACAACGAAGAACCTTACTACGTTTAATTGGTCAATTGAACGAGGTCCCCTGGCGGAGTATATTTATATTACGTAAGCATCGGAGGGTCGGCGAAAGCTAGACTACCGGTGGGGTAGTATTTTGGCCCAAATATATACCGATCAATTCCGATCGAGCATAAATTTAGTATTGTCGAATCACCTCGATGGTATTCGTTTTTATAAAGTAATATATTGTGATTATATATCGATCGTAGATCGATCTGCAAAAGCTTATATACCCGCTGCGCGGGCATATCGGCCGCACGCGGTCGCACCCCCCGGTGAATCTGCCCTGTAGATTCACTAGTATCGCAACAAGTATAATTTTTATAAATATTTTATACTTAAAAAAATATTCTTATATAGAAGTTTATTATAGGCTAGATTTCAATTTTGGGACTAAAGAATTTCAAGGATGTTGCGATACCAGTGAATCTGCAGGGCAGATTCACCGGGGCGCGGCCGCGTGCGGCCGATATGCCCGCGCAGCGGGCATATAAGCTCTTGCAGATCGATCTACGATCGATTATACAATTATAATATACTACTTTACCAAACCGTTAATATCAACAAATACCATCAAGGTGATCCGACAAAGGATAATTCTAATAGAGAGAATATAAGGATATAAGCATTTTTTACATCTAAAATCTAATGGGACTCAAAATTTTATTCTAATAGAGAGGTTATTCTTATATAGAGGATCCTTATATAGAGGTTTTGCTGTATATCAATGATGATTGAAAAAAGGAGAGAGGAAGAAAGCTAATAAATAACAATATAATAATATAATATTATTATATTGTTATTGTAAGTGGTAGATTCGAAGTTGTCGAGTTAGTAGTATTTCCTTTTTTCCCCAGCAGTCAACCTCGCCCCTTTCCTTCTACTCTCCCCCACCCACATTAGACGAGGAAGAAAATATTCATCCAGTTTCCCTCCTTAAGTGAATTCACAATTTGTAATCACCACTGGGTGTACACGTGTAGAAGCATAGGTACTAATAAAGCACAGAAATACACCACAAACATATTATATATATCCCAATAAATTCTAGGTAATAGGTATTGAAATTGCAATGTCCGCGGTCCATCACTTCATCTACTCATCAATAACACCACCGTAATGAACTTCCATCCATATGTACCAATCCACCCAAGCCTATCATGTTATGCAATCAAAGTCCTGTCCAGACAAACCAATCATCAAAACACACCCAAGCACCAAGCTATCCTCCCAATCCCCAGACCGGTAAGCTATTAATGCTATGCACCATCCAAACCATCAGAATACACCTGAATCTAAAAAAAAAACCAAGACTCGAGGCCATTCTATCAATACGCATGCAGAAACCGAGGAAATCAAAGGCTAGCTATCCTTCTCTGAGTATCGAAGACTCCAGAGTAAGCTGCCTGCAGGTATCCTATGCTTGTGCGCGCTTCAAATACTCTATGTAAAATCAAGAAAATAGAATTACTCCGAGTGCACGTGGCCCAATGCAAGATGTGTGATGTGCTGACGAGAATACAATGCGGAATAAAGAATTGAATGTCATCGAAGTAGAATGGTGAAGACACTCAATCAAGATCTCGCCATCCTCCAAATTCACACTCACGTAAGAGATTAGATGAGTTCAAATCCATCATCATCAAGTGGTTCTGCTTCCACGGCCTTGGCCTTGGCCTTAGTCTCCCCAGGAGTACGAGAAAGAGCCTTAGATCTTGGGCTCTTTCTGCCCCTCTGTCTTTGGAGAATAGTTTCTCCCTCTGCATCCAAAACTTCATACTCGCCCCTAACGATCTTCTCAGTTTGCTCGTTGGCCCATTTCTGCTCTGCCAAGTCTACAAGCCCGCCCAAGTCCACTCTATTATTTGGTGTATCTTGTATATCGAAAGAGTAAAGAACACCCTCATCGCCAGAATTCATGATCGCTGTGACGATGGATGGAGAGTCATTATTGTAATGTGTAGGGAGGAGTTCGAGCAGTGATTTAGATAGAGGGTGAGAGGAATTGTCTGCAGCTTCGATGTGAGCATCTATTTTGCGAGCGATACGGGAGGAAGAGACGGGACCGTGTTGGTAAGATGGGGTCCCGAATGGTTTGGGAGTGGTATTGGAGTGGTTACGGAGATGTCGATCGGTATTGCCACTGAAAAAGCTACAAGTCAGTTTGGATTTCTTGTATCCAGGATAGGTAGAATGACAAACATACACTTGACTCGACAACTTCTGAGGTCTAACCTTCTCCTTTCCTTTAGAAGCTTCCTCGCTGGAGATGATAGCCCGATTTACACCAGCGAGTGGGCGAGCTCCCATAATCCATTTCTGGGATTGATCCTTATCACGTTTGAAGGCCTGGGCCTGGGAGCGAATATCTCGGTGTTGAATAGGAGAGGCGGTTATAGAGGCAGACATATTGTTTATCTTGCTTGTTTTTAGTTGGTGAATTTGTATGACGCAAAGTTGTAGGATTGAAATGTTTATTGAGCGAAGTTCCTTAGAAGAAAAGAGATCAATGTAAAAAAAACGTGTTGGTAACCGTTTCTTTGTCTTGTTTTGTTCCTTAAAATAGACAAGGGAGGCTTCCTTTCCCTTCCGTTCCGTTCCGTTCACGTATGTATCGTATCGTATTGTTATTATTTGTGTTTGAAGGAGATAGCACCGCAAAGAAGATTTGTAGGATATTCGTAAAACAAGATGATGAAAACAAAAGCTGGGCAATTAAAGTAGAAGAAGGTTCGTAAGGTTGATGATTCAGACTTTGGCCGAATGACTGTAACGAGCGAGTAGTTGCGGCACGGGGAATAGGGTCACACGTCCCCAGAGTAGAAACTGCCAATCAGAACACAATTAAGTGAATGGTATAATTTGATCTACTAGGTAGGTAGTCTTTTGAGTCGAAATGATAAAGGAAGTTGTAATGTTCAATTAAAGGAGAACATGCTAGATGTGTGACTAGATGTATGAGTCAGGAGAGGCTGATGTCGGAGGTTGATATCGGATAAGTGAGGATAAGTGAGGATAAAGGAATGAATATGTATGGAGGCTTAATTATAGATTAGGTAGGACTTGTAGATACAAATGTATGAATAAATGATAATTGGATTAGATTCTCTAGATGTTTTGATGATTTCTTTGAATGATGGATAAGATGAAGAAGGAGAAGTAAGTACTAAGGTAGGTAGAGAGGAAAGATATAGGAGATGTTTCATTGCTTATCTATGACATCTACCTACAATACAACACAAGTAAGTATCTACCTAAGTGCCAGCATCCTCCTCATCCACCCGCCAGCATCCTCCTCATCCACCCGCCAGCATCAGCATCAGCATCACTCCAGCCATGTCAAATAACAAACAAACAAATCTACCAAATCATACCGTACCGTACCATACCATACCATACCAAACCAAACCAAACAACACAAACAAGGAACGGTCAGTCAGTCCCCCTCCTTTCTTTCATCCATTGATCCGATAAGCTCAAGTAGCCGGCCAGCTTTCTGATGAATGATCTCCAGCCATCACCGGACCTGGAGTAAGACTATATGTACTTGGTATTCGTAATACATTCTACACCTTCTCCTCATTTCTCTTGACTTGTCTACCAATAAAGATCCTGTTTACTTTCTTCCTTTTTTGCTTGCCCATCATTATTATCTGAATGAAAAGGGGGATGAAGCCGGACCTCACCTGGTTGGCTGTATTGATCAAAGCTATGAGCCCAAGGAAGCTTAAGCTCAAGCTCAAGCTCAAGCTCAAGCTCGAGTTCAATTTCTTATCTCATGCATCACAACATCGCTATCTAGGTATCCATATCACATATCGCATATCGCATTGCATAACCATGAGGATCCGGATGCATGTGCCTGCATAATCTGCTAAACGCACCCAGCTACTCGATAAATCTGCACTCGCATTCTTTCAATCCTTGTGTGCTAATTGGTGGGGTTTGAGAGGGAAAATATGCACACGTGATTGGTTAATGGGGGTAGGTAGTATTCTATTGTTAGAAAGAACGTAGAACTTAGAACAGACACAACGTGGTTGTGGAAAACAAGGTGCTCGTATAAGATGACAGGATCAATGGCACGTTTCAAAGGTTAAATGGGGGAGAAAAGCATCATTCCATCATGCTCATTAATTACCTACCTATCCCAAGCAATTCACAGCCCTACAAACTGGAGAGAGATAGAGAGAGTAAATTCATCTAGAGCTTGATCCGACGAGAAATCATATCAATTCCTTCCCGTCATCTCAAATATACCTGATGGTCAGAAGATTCAATTCATCGAATACCGCTAACGATTAAGTAGACAACTGGGTTCAATCATCCTTAATCAACTGCATAATGACGCTTTCGGCTGATACTCACTCACACGCTTCAGCCTTCATGGCACTGAGACATTTTATCTGAATTGGGTCTGTCGATCAAATGAAGAATGTAACACATATGGATACATGTGATACCAAAATGAACGCTTATCTCTCTCACGTGAACAGGACCCGAATACAACTAAGGGAACCTTGGAAGTAAGAAGAAAAACTTTGTATTTACATTGCAAATGAGCGATCGGAAAGCTCCGAAACTATATACTAGAAGGGTGGAATATATACAGAGTGAGAGATTCGATATCTTCCGCGCACGTGACCGATAACCAATTTTTTGATACAATTCACTTGAGTAAGCTCTAGGTGAATGTGAGGTCGGAAGGAGGGTCAAAGTACTATTGCCATACCAGGCGAGTGAATCTTGCGAGAGCGCATCTAACAAGCAGCACCTCCGCTGGATGGAATGTGAAGACAAGATGATGAGGTCAATCCACCGGTTACGGAAACACCGGTCCAGGTCCACTATTCGAAGTTAGAATCTAGGAATTACAATGTCTCGCGCGCGTGTGAGAGAGAGAGAGAGAAGAGAATAATAACTTACATCAGTGCAAGATCCATCTCCACAGTCAATGAAAATATTGGTAGCGGTAGACTCGACGGTTCCGGTAATATCATCAAGAATGAGGTTGGTAATTTCGACACCGTTGGTTGGGCTGCCGATTTTTCCATTGTAAGCTTGGGTGATGACGATACCGTAATCGGTAATGCCGGAAAATGTGATGCCTGAGTAGGTGACGCCAGAGACAGTTCCAGTGTCGCCAGAGATGGTCTTGATACGGATAGCTAGGCATTGTTAATATGCTGATCATATTTTTCTCTTGATCAATGATGACATACCATTTTGTGAATCCTCGACTACGGAGTTTTCGAAGTTGACAGTCTTGACAATGTTGTCACTTCTACCACCGATGGATCCAACGGAAAGACCGTGGCCACCAGAGCAGGTACCTCCTGAGAAAGTAATGCCCTTGATAGAAGAATCAGTTCTTGTTCAAAAGTTGACAGAGAATTGACTTACTGTTCCAGAGTTGATAGCAACACAATCATCTTGGTTGTATACCTTAGCACCGGTGATTGTAACAGTTGTACTTGTTCCAATATCGAAACCATCAGTGTTGTGGCCAAGACTGGCACCAGCCTTTGCATTAACGGTAACATCGGTAAATGTCAAATCGGTAGCGCCGGCAACACTGAAACCCATAAGAGGAGGGTTGTAGAGGATGATATTCTCAATGGTTGAGGAGATCAAATTGTGTGCATAGAAGAACTTTGGCTTCGTCTTTCCTCCATTGGCACCTTTTCCATCCCAATAAGAGGCTCCTTTGCCATCAAGGTAAGAACCAGTCGTTTGAGTGACAGTGATATCTGTTCCCGAAACAGATACCAAAGGACCAGACCATTCTTCATAACCAAATGTGGTGATACCTTCGAAGATGACCTGTTGATCAGTCAATATGGTGTAAAATTCAAGCAGAAGGATTTATGCTCACCTTAGTTCCTGAATTAAGACCTGTCAAATCCAAGGTAGTGCCAGAGGGGACAGCAAGTGCTGACAGAATGATGGTTGAACAAGATGTCTTGGACGCGCTTGCTGATGCAGCTCCTCCTGAGCCGGAAAAGGTACAGGTGGTTGCTCGCTTATCAAGATTTGGAGCAGCAGTTGGGGCTGGTGCTGCGGCGGGAGCAGCCGAAACTAAAGCGGATAGACCTCCCAAGAGGTACAATGCAGAAAGATTGACCATTTTTGCGATGAGCCAAGAAATGAATAGATGAATTAATGTGTATGATGATCAGTGTGGTTTCTTGGCTTTGGAGGGGACTACTTGGCATTCTTATAAGATTTCTTGGCCCCTTGAGAGAGACCACCAGAAGCAGCTTCAATTTGAGGCCCCGGTCATCATTCTGAGTGCTGGAAGAATCCTTGCTGTGATGATTACTTTTTATCCCAGTTTGATGCATGGAAATGGGAAATTTAGATTGTCAAAAGTGGTGGTGTCCAGGGACAAAACTTTGACTCGAGGTAGCATTTTCACTTTTATCGTAGCCAAGTAGAGCAATCTTTGAACAAGGGAATCTATTGAGAGACTTATCCAGACCTGACTCTACTATCAAGCTCCACTGGAGGAAGGGATTGGTCGAAAAAATTGAAGGGACGTAGTGAGTGAACTTGCCAGAGGAAATTATTCCGGATCTAACCTCGTGAGCACTTCTGAGGTCTTTTTCAATATAGGCGCCAGACCAACTTTCATTTACAATGCTCAGAAAAAATATAGTTGATAGGTCAATTTGAGACCGTTAGTCAAAGCTTCCCCAGATTTTCCAGGATAGAATGATCAACCCTGCGGTAGGATGGCGGACGCGTAAGAATTCCATCCCCAAATTGCCCAATAATGAAGTGCCTTCATATTGGATTATCCACATTGCTATCTGCGGTCTTCTGCGTTCTTTTGCAGCCAAATGGTTGTTCCAGAGTCCAGACTCTATTTTGAAACTTAAAACATATTGAACTATCAAGAGATATGAATTGAAAATGCGATACCGTGTAGAGTATACAGTAGTGGCATTCTAGGTTTTTCGTTCGTTGGCGTTTTGCCCACTTCCAAGCAGTGCCAAGCAATGTAGTCTCTGTAGATAGTCTGTGTAGAATACATTGTCGTTTTTCCCACTTCACAAGCCGAATTCGGGTGGGAAAAGACGAAACCCATAGGAAGGAATATTTCGAACCCTGGCATGCACCGAATCTTCAATCTAGAGTGTATTTCACACAGAAGCCAAAACCACGTTGCAAAGGATGGTAATAGTATGGAGACTACATATGTTGGTAAACTAATTCCTGTACCGATTGGTGGAGTCAATACCTCTGGAACGATACTCAAAGATTTCCTCCAAGCAACGATAAACATTCAATTAAGCAGAAAACCACAGGATCATAGTACTACCAAATCAAGGGTTCGTTTCAAAGTCAGGGCAAGAGATTGGAAGGGGAAAGGAAGTAAAAAGCCGCGAATCAAAATGAAGATATCTAACCTTACCCCGTACCTACTGGGTAATATTTCAAGGTTATTTTGTTCCTGGCCTGGCCTGCCCCTGCCCTGCCGTGCCGTTGACTTCACCCGATGAGATCTTCTCATCGCATTCGCATCGGACTTCATATGATCATATCTCACATCAAAGTTCAATCGCCGTGTTACGGTGCTACGTAGGAAATTGGGAATTTGATATCATTAAGAGTTGCGGAGAAGGATGTACGGAGACTCCCGCCCAATAATCCTCCGTACAATATAATAAGGTTAAGGTTAAACTTCGGTATTGAATAATCGAGCCCCATATAGCAACTGGATAGATATATCGGTGTAGAGTTTCAAACTTTCAATAATAACAATACTTATAATGGCCACATGTCGAAGAGGAAGCCACGGTCCATGATCCACAATCTATGATTTCTGATAAGTGGCCATGCCATGAAGAAAAGTTAAATAAGAAATATTCCTAGTCTACCGGCGGTACCATCAACAGGTACCTACACCTATCTGTAAAGTATTTCTCTATCAGAAGGCCATCCCCTGCCGTGCTGCTTTCCCCTCCGTACACGGTACATCCAGTCAAGAGCTTCGGCTTTGAAAGCAGCTCACACGTTTTTTTATCGGGGATGGCCAGTGTTGTCAGTTCTTCAGAATCCATGGGTAAGGTTACTTTAGTATTGGGGAACTTTTCTTCCAATGACTTCATGAGAAAAATCTTTCACCATCTACCAGACTCGGTACCAGACTACCAATACTAAACTCTGACTTTATGGGGTGGGTTCTATATACTACTATAGGTAGTAAGCTGGGAGTGCCTACTCACGTTTTGTACCCCCCAGCCACTGTCACGCTATCATTCTTTAATCTCAACTAGTACGTACTTCGTATTCATCCAGTACCGCGAAGTCGTGAGCATTTTAACTTCACAAACTGTACAGTATAGTACTTGCAAATTCTCGACCCCATTCCCAACATTCTTTGAAAATAAATGCATTGACCGCTGAATTATCCATCAACATCTTCATTTCATTTCATGCAAGTTCATCATACTCCCACCGAAAGACTGCCCGAGATATAGCCATAGGTCTAAGCACTGAGCACTAAGCAGACTTTCAGCGCATTTCGCAGCTACCCATAAGGTATCATAGCTGTACCTTATCTTCTTTCCCTTGCAGTGTCTGATGTCCAGACTACACAATACTTGGTTCAAATTTCAATAATCCAAATTTACCTTCAAGTGGGGGTTCAGGGACAGAATCGAGTCCAAGTGTCGATGGTATCATTGGTATGGTAGTTTGTTCAACTTTGATAGCTACCTAGAAGACAACTCAATAACGTGGCGTGATACTGCCATACTCTTCTTGAAGGCAAGGACTAGAATCCCAAGAAATTAGAGCGGAGTTTCCTTTAAGAAAAAAAGGACCCAAGGAGTTTCGCCGCCACTCTTCATACAACTGTCATCGGAGATTGGAGATTAGTACTTCATTTTATGGTCCTGAATTAACCATATCTTCATTTCATTTTTCTTATTGGCAAGACTATACGATTACAAATTCCTGAATCCTGAATCCTAATTACCATATCTCTTCAACCTTGCTCTCTTTCTCTGATAACCTGAATTCATTTTCCCCCAAGATTACAGGTCTGAAATTCTGCTATCTATAAACTTTGTAGATGCAATGACATTATGATAAATCCTAGCACATATATCTGATATCAGGTAAGTAGAACTATCTTTGACCATGTACGTAGCAGTATCAAAGAGAAGTTATTTCATACATAGAGATGAGTTTGAAATCTAGCCGATACCAGGTATACTGCTACAGGTCAAATCCCACAGTGACTTGTAGTTTTTAGCTTTGTTGTTACAACTTATTTTTTGTTGCCAATAGTTTTGACTCATTCTTTTCTTGAGAATCGTTCACAGTAATTATCTATCATTCCCACAAGTTCTGTGAGCACTTTTTCGCCTTGTGTCATGCTTGGTCTACGGCTTCTTACGGCTGAGATAGCTCAGGCCTTTTAATAGGTACTAATAGATGGGGCTTGCATTTCTTAGAGGGCGAGGGTGAGTAGATCTCGCTACTCTATTCATCCCAAATCATCGCTTTGCAGATCTGTTTTTCAAGTGAATTAAGTGTAATCGGCATGTGTAGTTTTATTTGAAGCAGTTGAAGCTTGTGCCATGGATGGTTGGCTCATGGCGAGGCGAATTGTTTCTCGTTGGTTCAGATAGCATGATGCCAGAAGTCATGTATATACAGATGAAACTCGAAGAACATGATGAAATGACAACTACACGGTGGAAAAACGAATCTGGCACAAATTTCGAAAATTACTGTGCCTGGTTTCTGGCATATCGTCAGAGGAAACCAGCCTTACGATCACTTGTTCACTTCTCTATGACCCGCTGTCAATTATTTTATTCTATTGTTGGGGAATAAATTACGCATCCACGAAGCACTGATAATAACTGCTTGATCCCGACGCATCTCTGAAGTTCTCAGATGATAATATTCTAAGGAAACCCATGGGTATTCTATACACCTGATTTGTGCTTGCATTAATGTTGACTAAAATTGGAATATCCTTTATACATTGGATCACATTATATACAGAAATAAATGATACTTTGTGTGTTTTTGGGTGCTCTGAACACCAATGGGTCCTCACGACTATACAACTCTGTCATGAGAATGTACCGACTAATGATGCGTTTAAAGCCATTTCTTTACGGCAAAGCCTTTAGCTATATATTGAGGACCTTTTTTCAAAATTAATGCTAAGTAACCAAGAAAATAACTCACGACCTATCCATCCACGACAGGCTATTTCTTAGTCCTCACCAGAAAGAGATTGTCAGCATGTCAAATTGTTGGTCATTAGAAAATGACAAGTGCTCTAGGGCTATAACTGACATGTGGCGACAGAAATTTCATCGATTTCCGTGCTCATCGTCACCAGCTGAAATTTTAAATATGTTTTGTAATATTGTCCGAAGATTTTCCCTTTATCATATTGGTCATCACATATTTCGTTCCATGATGCAGTATATATAACATCTACCTGGGGAAATCGAAAAGATATTTTGCGCCTACTAGCTATCTCCCTAGATATCTCGCAAAAACAGGAAAGAACCCCCATATATATAAAATATCAAGGCGGAGAATTGTTTTGAGGAATTGGTATGGTGTAAGACTACCTAGGTATTCCTTTATATCCTTTCTTTCTTCATCGTGGATCCAGTTATAAGCAAAATAATATGTGAGGCATTCATACTGTGTATTCGTCAATGTTGCGGGGCAGTACCTCCATGTTGACGATTCCATTTACTGCCTCCATCTTGAGATACCATCTTGCCAGCTTATGAATTCGGACCCTCAAGGGACTTACATTAATGGGCGTCAGTATACAACAATTTTATCATAACAAAAAGGTGCTCTATTTCTCAAAGGCTGCTTTAAAATCTTTCTAAAACTGGCGGAAATCCCTTCTGCTTACATATTCCTATGATGGCAAACTTTTATTGTCGTTTCTTTTTATTATTGGCATATTATTAGTACCATCTAATTATCTAATTAATATATTTCCTAAATCTACAGCCCGTTTTAAACGTTTTATTAAATACTGTATGATTATGTACAATATAGGTAAATGCAACTACAGAATTTCCATGTCCTCCTAATCTCCAATAATCTCCCACTTATGACTAGATACTGCCTCTAATTAAAAAAGATCCAGCTGATATTTATAGTAAGAGAATCCATCTATTAGATGCAAGGAAGGTAGTCAATTGTCTTGGCGCATAAAACACTTCAATTGCCGGAATAAATTTTATTAGTTATGGTGATTCATATCGAAGATGTATCGGATAATTCCATATGCCAGAATAAATAGCACGATTCAGAAATTGAGCGCACCCTCAAATAACTCATAAACCAATAATTCAATTTCTTCAAGCTGCTGACTACTACTCTCCGTATATTGGATATAGCTCGTTGGTGACACTAACACTTGGAACAATCTGGGTGTTGATATGAGCCCGTGTCGGAGCTACAGGGGGAAAACTTCTTTTATTCCAGACTTTCATCTTTACAAAACATTACTGCCGTTTCTTGAGAATTCGATTGATTATTGTAGCCGATACATTATTCTTCGATATAATGGGGGGAGGGGATTTTTCACTGGCACCCTGGTTATAAGATCGATAAAGGGTATCAGTGGTGCAGAAGATATCGCACCTGCCCTCTGATGTCTTTACTCCCTAGAGTCCTAACTAAACTAATTAAAAAACATTTTGTGGTTTGAGATTCTCTCAAGGGGGTGGAGGGGCTTTTATAGGTTATTGATGTTTGAAAATTAGGTGGCCAATTCTGTTAGTCGCTGCATCTGCGGGCGAGATAATATATCCTCATACTATAATATAAGTCTATAACTAACTTCCGGCATCGAAAGTTCGAAACCGATAGTTTGAATCCCACCCTCACCTACCATCTACCTCGCATGGATTTCCGTAAAAGGATTGATACCGATGCAGAGCAATATAGGGCAGGGTGGCAAAGCCCAGGGGTATAGTTATCAATCTATCGGGTCATGATCGAGAATGATTCTATACGAAGCAAGTTCCCTTGGGGTATAACCTTACATATTGGATTTACATGTGGGATATACATGATACTCTAATCATGCGGGTGATAATATATTTTCTGAGTTCAATTCATGATTCATTTGTTGCATTGTTTGATAATTATGATATATGAAAATTATAAGCCGAACCTTTAGCTCATGATATCATTAACATTTTACCCTATAATAAATATTATAATACTAATCGCCGATCTTTTAGAAAAGGAATTTTTTAAAGTATCTCTGGAAGCAGTACAAATTGGGAAAGGGATCAAGTGATGGAGGAGAAAGTGTCTTCTCTCCCAGCAGGAGTCCAACACTTGCAGTCTCAACTATAGCACAAGAGCACAAGAGACAGTATGAGAGACAGTATCCTCAAAGTCCCTTGCTTATAAAAAGACAAAAAAGCTATTCTCCGAATTTCTGAAGCGAGAATATCCTCAAAGTCGCAGTATTCTTTAGTACATACATACCTAGATAAACACTGGCTTATGATCTAGATCCATAATCTAAAGTCTTGCTACCCTAGCCTTTAATTATTATATTACAACAATTAAAGTTACATTGCCCGAACATGTAATGCAAAAGTCCATCTAGATTCTATTCCAGCGAAAAAACTCAGAGTCTGCTAGAGTCAATGATCGATAACAATTTAACACATCTTTCTCAACTCCGAACTTCCTTTATTTGTTTTGATGTTAAATATACTAATCTCATCATCAGAGAATGGAGAAAGAAATAAGATGACTCGATAACCGGAGCCATTGATGCTAGCAAAGGAAAAATACTTGAGAGTTAGCCCATACAGACTCGAATATCATAATATATATTAGTTAGAAAATCAATCATCAAAAAGGACATTGAATCACTTGAAACTTGAACATTAAAGTCACTTCGAAATTGAAATTCTTTTTGAAAGATTAAAAAAAATAGTTTATATTCAAATATCATAACTTTTATATCTAATCTGCGAGTTCGGAGCCTTGACTACTCTAATATTAACAATTATACTCGACGAACAGAATAGACCTCTTTTGAATCCAATATAATTGAATTAAAACTACATTAATAATATATATTGTACACAATACCAAACATCTATCTATACCTCATTCAAACATACGAAATCCCCTATAATTCATATCCATCACTTAAGTTACAAAAGAGCAATAGCACCCATAACAACAGCGACCAATCCCATGGAAATGCTAGAACGACTAGCAGAACCGGTGAAGATCATTGGGGAAGTGGTTGTGGAGCCTGAAGCGGAGGTTGTACCGTTAGATGATCCAGTGGCTGAAGCTGCACCAGGGACAGTGGAACTCGATGGGGAGCCGAGGATACCAGAGTCTTCGGAAGCGGATAAACCTGGGACACCTGCAGTAGACGAAGGAGAGCTAACACCTGCGGTTTGAATGACGGTAACAACTGATGCGGGTTGAGTCTATATTTGATTAGTTTGAAATTCCGAAAAAGATTAGGAATGGAAAACTTACAACAGTGATTATCGAAGGAGAAGCGGAGAGGGTGATGACGGATGGTTGAGAACATTCCTCAGATGGTACACTTCCAGATGGAACAACAACTGGGGCAGAAGTGGTCAAACCAGAGAGAGAGGTGATTGATTTAGCTGGAGTTGAAGCAACTGGGACAACGGTAACAGTTGTAGGAACTGGGACAGATGAAACTGGTGCGGATGTAGCAACAGAAACAACTGGGCAAGCACTTTGACCAGGGAGCATGGAAGTACCAGCAGAGGCACATGGCAAAGAGGCAACTGGGGTAGAGGCAACTGGTGCGGATGTGACAACAGATGCAACTGGGGCAGATGAAACTGGTGCGGATGTAGCAACAGAAACAACTGGGCAAGCACTTTGACCAGGGAGCATGGAAGTACCAGCAGAGGCACATGGCAAAGAGGCAACTGGGGTAGAGGCAACTGGTGCGGATGTGACAACAGATGCAACTGGGGCAGAGGTAGCTGGGACAGAGACAACTGGTGCTGAAGTGGAGGCAACGGAAACGACTGGGCAAGCACTTTGACCAGGGAGCATGGAAGTACCAGCAGAGGCACATGGCAAAGAGGCAACTGGGGTAGAGGCAACTGGTGCTGAAGTAGAGGCAACAGAGACAACTGGGCAAGCAGTTTGACCGGAAAGGACTGGACCAGATGAAACACATCCTACAGACGCAACTGGGGCACTAGATTGAGGGGTAACGGCTGGCATAGTGGCCGTGGAGTAAATAGTAGAGGAGACAGAAATAGTATAATAGCTTGTGGTTGTCTCCAAACTAGTAATACCCTTGGTAATCTTTGTTGAAGTGACAGGGTAGACTGTGATGTATGATTGAACAGAGACGTATGATTGAATGGAGATAGTGCTGTAGATGTTCTGTGTGGAAAGAACTTGGGAAACAACTGTGGTAGGGGCAACTGGTGCGGAGGTAGCTGGGACAGAGACAACTGGTGCTGAAGTGGAGGCAACAGGGACGACCGAGCAAGCAGTTTGGCCAGGAAGCATGGAAGTACCAGAAGCACATGGCAAAGAAGTAACTGGGCAAGCAGTCTGGCCAGGAAGCATGGAAGTACCAGAAGAAGCGCATGGCAATGAAACAACTGGGGTGGAAACAACTGGGGTGGAAACAACTGGGGTGGAAATAGCTGGGGCAGATGTTGCTGGGACAGATACAACTGCGCAAGCGGTTTGACCGGACATAAGGACACCAGTAGAGACACATGGTGCGGATGTAGCGGCTGAACTAGCTGGGGTTGAGTAAACAGTGGTCGTACCAACGTGAGTGGATGTGCGGAAAACAGTTGAATAGCTGACGGTTGTTTCATAACTGGTGGTGCCTCCCGTGGTGTGAGTGAGAGTGTATGGGCAAACTGTGGTATATTGATCGACAACGATGGTTGTGATCACAGACTCAGATGAAGATGGAACTGGGGAAGAGACAACAGCTGGAGATGAAACCGCTGGTGCACTGCTAACTGGTAGAACCAAAGATGGGGACGAAGCAACTGGGGCCGATGAAACAGGGGCGGATGATGCTGGAGCACTGACAACTGGGGCGGATGAAGCGGGGCTTGAAACTGCTGGGGCGGATGTTGCTGGAGCACTGACAACTGGGGCGGATGAAGCGGGGCTTGAAACTGCTGGGGCGGATGTTGCTGGAGCACTGACAACTGGGGCGGATGAAGCGGGGCTTGAAACTGCTGGGGCGGATGTTGCTGGGACAGAGACAACTTGGCAAGCGGTTTGACCAGGAAGCATGGAGGTGCCGGAAGAAGCACATGGCAGAGACGAAGCTGGGGCAGATGATGCTGGGCTTGAAACTGCTGGGGCGCTGCTTACTGGAGAACTGACAGCTGGAGCGGAAGTAGCTGGGACAGAGACAACTTGGCAAGCGGTTTGACCAGGAAGCATGGAGGTGCCGGAAGAAGCACATGGCAGAGACGAAGCTGGGGCAGATGAAGCTGGGACAGAGACTGCGCAAGCGGTTTGGCCGGACATGAGAACACCAGAAGAAACACATGGGGCGGATGTTGCTGGGCTTGAAACCGCTGGTGCACTGCTAACTGGAGCACTTGAAACTGGGGCGGAAGCTATTGGGGCACTGGATCCTGGGGTAACAGTGCTGGTGGCGACGCGAGTTGTGGTGTGGGAGTAAGTGGACACGGTAGTAGTTGTCTCATAGCTTGTTACACCTCCGGTGGTATGAGTGAGAGTATATGGGCAGATTGTAGTATACTCGTCGACGTAAACAGTAGTGAAAACATTGTCAGTGGAAGTGGCTGGGGATGTGACAGCTGGTACAGATCCGGTTGAGCTAACTCCGCTAAGACCAGAAGTGCTCAATGGGCTTGAGGCACTTGGAGATGAGCCAGCTGGGACAGTTGATGAACCGATTGGCTGAACACCGCTGGTAACAATAGTTGAAGAGTGGTAGACTGTAGAGATGGTAGTACTGGTGTAAAGGTTTGTTACACCTCCGCTAGTTTGAGTCATGGTTACAGGGCAGATTGTAGTGTATGAATCGACAACAACAGTTGTGTAAACAGTTCCGGATGAAGTAGCAGAAGGCGATGATCCAGTAGAACTGAGTCCGCTAAGTTCTGAAGTGCTCAATGGGCTTGAAGCACTTGGGGATGAGCCAGCTGGGACGGTCGATGAACCAGTTGGAACTGGAGTCAAGGAAATTGGGCATGCAGTTTCACCAGACATAAGGACACCAGATGAAACACATGGAGCAGAGCTTGAAGCACTTGGGGATGAGCCAACTGGGACACTTGAAATGCCGCTAAGATCTCCGGTGGTTTGAGCTGGGGAAGATGGAGATGGTGCGCTTGAAGATGCAGCTGGTCCGGTTGATTGAGCTGGGGCAGAAGAAACTGGGGCACTTGATGAAGCGGATGATCCAGTTGATTGAGCTGGGGCAGAAGATACTGGGGCAGATCCAGATGGTCCGCTTGAAGCTGGGGCAGAAGAAACTGGGGCACTTGATGAAGCGGATGATCCAGTTGATTGAGCTGGGGCACTTGATGCTGGGGCAGAAGAAACTGGGGCACTTGATGAAGCGGATGATCCAGTTGATTGAGCTGGGGCACTTGATGCTGGGGCAGAAGAAACTGGTGCACTTGATGAAGCGGATGATCCAGTTGATTGAGCTGGGGCACTTGATGCTGGGGCAGAAGAAACTGGGGCACTTGAAGCTGGGGCAGAAGAAACTGGGGCACTTGAAGCTGGGACAGAAGATACTGGGGCAGATCCAGATGGTCCACTTGAAGCTGGGGCAGAAGAAACTGGGGCAGAAGAAACTGGGGCAGATCCAGATGGTCCACTTGAAGAAGATGGGCCAGCTGGGACGGTTGAAGATCCGCTAACTCCACTAGTGCTTGTTTGACCTGGGGTTGTGGCGGAAACTGGGCATGCAGTTTGACCGGAGAGAACAGGGCCAGATGAAACACATGGCATTGAAGCAGTTGCGGAGCCAGATGAGGAAGGAACGCTTCCAGAGCTTGAAGCACTTGGGGTAGAACCAACAACAGGGATGAAAGAACCAACAACAGGGACGGAAGAGGTTCCGCTAAGGACTCCAGAGGTAGTTGGGACAGGAACGGAAGAAGAGATGCTTCCAGAACCAATCACAACAGATGATGTACCAACAATCGCAGTGGACAAAGCAGATGAGATGGATGCCAAGTTGGTGCTTGTGGCTCCATTACCAGCGGGGGTAACAGGGATTGATGTCGAAGATGGGACATCAAAAGTAGAAATGCTGGTAGATGGAACTGGAACAAGAGTGATTGTACCTGGGATGGTTGATGGCTTAACCTTGGTGGTGGTGGTAGTCCTGGGGGGAGCTGATGCTGGGGTTCCTCCGGTTTGGGTCGCTGTAACTGGGCAAATAGTGGTGTAATCGACAACGGTTTGAGTAACAACAGTGGTAGATTGCTGTCTTCCTGGGCAATGAATAACGTTGGCAGCACAGCTGGTGATGGTAGTAGTCTGTGTGGTGTAAACGGTAGATGTGACCAACGATGCGGGGGAGGTGATAGTACCGGTGCCTGTCGCAGTTCCATTTGAGTACATTGAAGTTCCAGTTGGGAGAGAAGTAGCTGGGGTAACGACGGCAGCTAAAGCACGAGTAGAAACAGGTCTAGTTGTGCAAATAGCAACAAGCTTAGCAGCATTCAATGTAACGGCAGCAGTTGGTGCAATCTCGAACTTGGCGAAATCGACCTTGGCAACGGCAGCGGCGTATGCAGCAACATTTACATCGCAAGAACCAGTGATGGAAAGTGGACAAGCACTAGTGCTTCCAATTTCGGTGATGTATTGGAGCAAATCAGCGTAGACGGCAAGTTCGAAGCCATATCCAACACCCAAAAGAGAGACGGTAGTACCAGCCTCAATTCTGCAACGAATGGCAGCTTGCAATGTAGCCTCACCAGCAAGAACAATGATAGGAAGTTCGTTCATGACGGCTCCATCGAAGTTATAGTTCTTGATGGCACCGGCCAAAAGGTCAACAGTAAGAGTAGCGCCTTGTGGGAAGGAGAATTCGAAACCAGCAGAGAGATCGACTTCAGCATCAATGGAGATGACCAAGTCGAGGAAGAGATTTAAACCAACAGAAACAGAATCGAGAAGAGAGACATCGGCAACAAGACCAGCTTCGAAGATGTTGAGAGTGTAAGTG
The DNA here is from genome assembly GCA_025890175.1 of Ciborinia camelliae. Classification (NCBI taxonomy): domain Eukaryota; kingdom Fungi; phylum Ascomycota; class Leotiomycetes; order Helotiales; family Sclerotiniaceae; genus Ciborinia; species Ciborinia camelliae. The sequence goes on from JANPYM010000015.1 coordinate 271,962, forward strand.
GCTGCTTCGGTAGCAAAGACATCAAGTTCGATATGTCCTCCAACTTTCTCCAAAGAGATCAAACACTCCAAGCTTGCGGCCTCGAGAATGGTTTCGTAAGGGTGAACCAAGAATTCGAGAACTTCATCGACGATACTGGTAGAAATTTCGGCGACGGTGTTTGTGACGACTGCTGTACCCCATGTTCGACAATCAACACACTTGATTTGAACTCCTGCTGCACTTCCAAAGCTGATTCCAACTTCTGCACCAAGACCGGCGTCAAGAATACCGAATACATCCAATGCGTTGCTGACCCCACTACAAATAAATTAGCAAAAAGATGGGAGTAATTTGATCTTCGGTGACCCTTACGTATTTAACAAGGTCACATTCTGCTTGGAGCATCCAATGTCGTGACTGCAGATCTCTTTGTTGGAATGTCTGGCAACGATACCAACATTGGCATCGATACCAATGCTGGCATCAACACGATCAGAGTAGAGAGCTGGTGCGTAAGCTGGCGGATATGCTACAACATTTGTAGCTAGGACTGCCCCAACAAGGGCTGTCCCTAGAGACGACGAAAACATAACGAATGAATTAACAATAAACGAAAATGAATGTGTTAAACGCGAGAAAAAAAAGAAACAAAAAAAGATTGTAACAGGCCTAAAAAGGACCTTTCGTAAAGAGAGTGGTAAAGAATGCAATGCAGGCTTGGGAATTAGAAGAATCTGGGAGAGATGAACATCTTTTAAAGACGACGACCTCCTCATTCTCGCCCCTGAGGCTGGTGAAGCTTGACAGGATGATCATCTCGAATTAGAAAGGTACATCGGCTGTCCGAAATGAAAGTGTCTTTCCTGTATTCCCTGTTCTGTTCTTAGCTAAAACTTAAGAGACAATCATTCTCCATATTTAGCATAAAAATATGGGGTACCTTCGGATGAATTGTGAATAGTTCCAAACCGTCGATATACTCGATCTCTCATAGGCTTCATCTGATAGAATCCGGGATAAAAATAATGACATTGTGGATAATACTACCAAGGAGGAATTATACCAAAGCACTCGATAAAATTGGAATTGTGGATGTAACCTTATGAGGGAGGACTTAAACTCTTCTGGAAGGGAACAGGGGAAACGAACATTGAAAGACTTTTGACCCTCTCGACCCTCTTGACCCTCTTGACCCTCTTGACCCTCTTGACCCTCTTGACTCTTTTGACCCAATGAAGACCGTCCAATAAAGACCGACATTTCTTGAAATTATTAATATTGATCGACGTTAGAGGGTGAGCCATACACCCATTTGGAATGATTCGACTAATGAATAATAACCATGTTACCATGCTCGGAAACTCCCTTGAAGCTATACAGTATGAAGTTAGTAGTGGGTCGGCACGTCCCCTTGACACCTCGAGAACTTGAAAGAAGTTTCGGTGTTTCCTGTCTCAGGTTGAAGAATTCCAGGCCCAAATACCGCAACTGCCTCCTGGAATAAACTTCTAGCGTGAATAAAAAGCTCACCGGTATTAATTGTTTCGAGATGCCGAACGCCCGCCGCCCCGGGAAGAATAACTTGTGGTCCCTGAAAACGTGGTTATGTCCTTGGAGATATGTAGTATGTACCTATGTTCGAAAGCTATTAGGAAGGGATAAAGTTCATATGTTTGATAATGCATCCAATGATGCCAATCCATCCTCACCTGGGCAATAATGAAATGTAGAAAACATTGATCCGTATTCAAAATGAGGTGTTTTGAACTGATAATGGGATGCCTTCATTTCCAATCTCCCTCCCCGCCGAGAGATTTGGTAACCAAAGAAATACAAGAATAGATAAGACTTCCCAATTTATCACCTCCTTGGATCAAATTAGGATCAAATTGAGATCAAATTGTCAAGATGGGATTGTGCAAGTATGCTGTTGTCATAAAGTTGAGATCTGCATTTGATAGGTGTACGTTCCCACTTCTGATGATGACTCCGGCAATGCCATTATTCTACGCTAGGTCTCGGCCGCTAGGCTAGCTTGGTTTTAGCCCATATATTTAGCGAGATCACCCATTGCCGCGTATGGGAGTCAGGCTAAATAAAAGTTATATTCTCAGCCTCGCATTGACGCAGGGGCTAGAACCGTTCTGGAGCCTTCATCAAATTTACAATTTAACATACCAAAACATCGGAACCAAGGTAATTACCCAGGTAAGCATACGAGGAAGAGGAACGCGAGCATAGCCTGGTGGGGCTTACTGGGATCTTCTATTGCGGCTTTTCCACCCGCGTCACTGAAGCTTCAAGTTCCTTGCCAAAGGCACATTCGAGGCTTACGAGCTACAGTACATTGCACCAAACATCTCAGCCTCCCCTATCACTACCATTACTCATCATGTCACTCTCCTCCTACCTAGCCAAAAACTACCTCACCGCCTCCTCCTCCTCCTCGTCCAGTACAACCAAAAAGCGCAAACGCAAGGCCGCCCCCCAAAGTGGCCTCATAATTGCCGATGACGATGCACCTGGTTGGCCCAACCCTCAAGACCATGCCTCGGACGAAGATACTCCCATGATATCCAACCACTCCTCATCCGAGTTCCGCAAATCAAAAAAATCCGCCTGGAAAACTGTCGGTGTGCCCGCTCTCCAACCGCAAAATGATAATGTGGAAGCAGATAGAATAATACAAGAAGCTGCTGCTGAGAATTCGGCCGCGCTACATCAGGATGAGGAACCTACGATTGAAGAAAATCGTGGCGGACTACAAACTGCCGATGCAGCAGCCCTACAATTTGAGAAGCGGAAACGGGACGAAGCTGCACAATGGGCGAGGGAATCTTCACATACTGGTGGTTCGAGCAAGAACAGAAAGACAGAAGAGACCGTATACCGAGATGCAACGGGTCGACGAATCGACATAAGCATGCGGCGGTCGGAAGCCAAGAAAGAAATGGACGAAAAGGCCCGCAAGGAATTAGAAGAGAAAGAAGCGCAAAAAGGTGATGTACAATTATTAGCCAAAGCCAAGAGGCGAGAGGAGTTAGACGAGGCACGGTTTATGACTGTGGCAAGGGGAGTAAATGATGTGGAGATGAACGAGGAGTTGAAGGAGGTAGAACGGTGGAATGATCCTGCGATGCAATTCCTGAGTAAGGAGAAGAAGGGGAAAAGCAAGACGGGGAAACCATTGTATCAAGGTGCCGCGGCGCCCAATCGTTATGGGATTCGTCCGGGGCATCGATGGGATGGGGTGGATAGGGGAAATGGGTGGGAGGCGGAGAGGTTTAAGGGGGAGAATAGAAGGGCGAGAAATAAGGATTTGGATTTCCAGTGGCAGATGGATACTTAGGTTGCAAGATACACATAGCAGATTGATTATTTCGATCGGAGTTCAGATAATGAAAGACATGAAATCCATTTTGACGTTCATTTGATTTTGTATGTTCTCATTTCATTCCCTATGTAGGTTCTGAAGACAAACTATGAATGATATCTGAAAACATCAGAAGATCTATGCGCACACAGTCCGATAGACCTCGTATGCATGTGCCATGGATAGCACTTTTCTTCCCTCGCAATTGGCATTCGCCATTAACATCATTCCTCAATTCTGAAGGCCATTCGGCCATTCGCTTTCTTCCCAATGCATCGAAATGCTTTTGTACCAAATTTGTTTCATTCGGACATGGCGACCACTGCACCTGCCTCTTATTTTCATATCACAAAAGCTCCTCGCAAGGTATTAAACCACTCTCCTTTCACAATCAAATTACCTCCCCAATTATAATTCGCCACCAAAAACCCTCCCTGTCCATCAACCGCCCACGACACCTTACTCTCTAAACCTTTGGTCGCAAAAGTTTATCGGCTCCATATTTGGTATTTCTCTTAATCATGGCCATAAATTCTGTCTTTGTAGTTTGTCCTTCACTATCGCCGACTCTACCACGGAAGTGTACGAGCAATTGACTAATGGAGATACCCGACAAAGGCAGAGCAGCTATAATTTCTTTGGGCGTAATTGGTCCGGAACCAGAGGGCGCTATAGGTTCTATGATTAAATTATTAGTAAGCTCTTATTTTTTGACATTGGATTTCCGATGATAGAGTGCGACTTACCAGCTGCTTGAGCAGGGCTACCAGCACGGCTACCGTTTGCTGGACTACCAGGTCTTGAAGCTGTTGGTGATCCTCCAATACGGAGAGTAATTTTCTTCTTCTTTGCAACTGCTCCATCTGACATTTCGCCTCCTGTAGCTTCTCCATCGCTCGTAGCTCCTTGCGGGTTTGGTGGCGTGGAACTGATTCTTGAAAGGTCGGATGGATTTACGGACATTTTGACAATGGAAGATTTTGTCTGGGTTTGACCTAGAAGTGGTTGTGAGGATGGTGTTGGAGACATTGGCCTTGAACCTGGGATTGGGGTAGATGTACCTGTAGCTTGGGATGAGCCAACATGCTTCTTCTTATGCTTCTTCCTGGATGATTCGTCTCCACTGGATTCCGATAGGTTTGGAGATCCTGCTCTCTTGAGGCTCTTGGATTTCTTCATGGGATCCGTGTGCTTAGGTCGACCAGAAGGTGTGTTGTTTCCTTTCGATGAAGTACCTGGAGTCTTTGCTTCAGCTTTTAACTTGGCTTTGGCCTCTTCATCCTTTTTCTTGTCAATCTCCTTTTGCTTCTCTTCATCGGAGGTATCATCTTCGCTCTTTTCATTGTTAGTAAGTAGACAAGACAGATTTGCAATATACATACCTCTGAAGAAAGATATGGATTGCTAGAATCACTATCGTAAATGTAGTTCTTTTCGCGCTTCGTCAAAGCCTTTCGGACACCCTTTCCTAATAGTCTCTTCGCCTCTTCTTCTTGCTCTTCTTTAATGAAATCTTTCTCCACAGTTTCTTCATCAGCTTCACCAAACAAGTTTGCTGATCTCTGATCCTGCCTAATTTTCTCTTGGGCAAACCTTGTATCCTCATCCATATCTGGTTCAACTGTGGCAAGTTCGTCATCGTCCTGGAATAAATCATCTTCATCAAAATCGAGTTCATCAATATCTCTTGTTTCGTTTCTGCTTGATCCTTTGAAACTGGAGCTCTCAGTCTTGACAGTGTACAATTTGTTCATTCCTCTGATATTTTCCTCATGTGCACGTCGTGCTTCATTTTGCTCATGTGTCTTCATGGCCCATCTAGATTCTTTGGTCTTTTTGTTCAACAGAGCTTCAGCTTCATCAATTGTAAGAGTGTTGAACTTGTTCTTTGAAGTGAACTTGTACCATTTTTCAACCGGGAGCATCTTAAAAGCACTTCCCTCCGTGAAGAACATAACATTAACTTCCGACAAGGCACTCTCATAATTACCGACCCAGGTATTTTTATTGTCAGCATCTTCCAGGTGCCAGGGTAAAGCTTCCTCATATCTAAGATCAGACTCTTTCTTTTGCTCTGCTGTCTTATCTAGTCGATGTACTTGAGTAGTCTTTTCATTTCGAAAGGATAGAGATTTTCGCTGTGCAGCTCCTGTACCATTGTTGCCAGTAGGAGCTATCTGTGCACGATCTGCAAGCTTCTGTGCTTCTTTCTCGGCCTTCAATATTTCTTGTCTTTCTCTCTCCTTTGAATCAACTAAATCCTCCATTACCGTGTCTTCGTCCTTTAATGCTTTACCAGCAGGTGGTTGTCGAGGGTCTCTGCGATGAAGAGAAATTGGTGGAGTGAAATCGGCTTGATTTGTAGGGTCAACCTCTTTCTTTCCAGCAAATCTCATGGCATGATATCGTATTCCATCACGCAAAGCCCGCCTGGTAGTGAAAAGAGGGTAATCTGTAAATTCTCCTTTGGGAGGATGCGTCCAACCACCATATGTTTGTGTCTGCCTTGGCGCAACTTTACCGTTAGCAGGAATTGGACCTCTAGGACCTGGTGCTCGTGGACCGGAAAGATTGTTTAATGGTGTTGAGCCATTTGGTCTAGCTTGTGTCGAGCCGTTCAAGTTCGCGCCGGCAGGTTTAGAAGGAACATTCGGTCTGCGAATGGGTTTCTTTCGCGGTCTCAGAGGATCGGCAGCCTTGGGTTTACGTGTATATTGTGGTGCGCCACCGCTGTTAGGAGTGGGGGTTGGAGTTTGTCCATTTGACACGCCAGATGGTGAGGCAGACATCTTGAATGGTTGTTCGGAAGTACCGAGATTCTGACTTCTGGAAGGAAAGTTCGGTCTATGGAGGAAAAGAGACAATAGATAGTCAAGTCTGGTGAAGTGAAAGACTATTCAATATGTTTCTTCCTCTGTGAAATGAATTTGGGACTTGTTGTTGCCTTGAAATGAATGAAATCTATTCAATCGCAAAGGTTGAAAAGCGCCAGTATCTTTATTCTCAAAAGTTGCACTCATATGCTATTGATCGTGTCACAATAACTTTGGGAATATATATCGGTTGATGGAAGTTTCAGCTTTTTGTTGTGGTAGTTGATCCGTTCTTTGTTGTAATAAGTTGCTTTGTGAGTTGACTTCTAGGATGTAGACTTTTGATCTATTTCTGTTTCTGCCATCCAAGATACAATCGGTCGGGTGCCATGACAAGCAGCCAAAGCCAAAGCACACTAGTTCCAAGCGGGCATAGTGTTGACCGAGATCGACAATCCCTGTCGATACTAGGTACAGTCAACAATGTTACATTTTTACCATACCTACCTAATAAGGTTTGACCATTTTAAGTGCATTTTAACCATTTTTACTAGGATTCACATAGGATGGATGGATATGATAACCGTCCATGATAACCGTCCATGATAACCGTCCACGGGTACTTGCCTTGGAGCTTATTAATAAGCACCAAAAGCCAAAGCTTCTTTTCCCATCTTGATATTCAAGGTTCCATCCAACCTTGGAAGGTTTGTATCAAATCATCAAATCATCAAATCATCCAACCTGGCACCTCCAGCTGGCTTGCAAAGCCTGGTTGATCATATTCATACATATTCATACATACCTACCTATTCATACATAGGTATCAGCCTCATCACCTGATGGGCAGTCTTGGAGCTCAGGTCCCGTCTACTTCTTGACTTGATTTGGTGAAAACCCTTTTCAAGTTGACAAAACAACCATCACTCTTTGAACTACTAGGTATTTATATTACCTAGTCTAGTAATAGGTACCGGTACCTACCTAGGTATCTCAATAGGTATCATCCATCTTTTACAATAGGATGGGTGGAAAGAGAAAAATAATATTCTAGATCTCCTCCAAACCAAACCAAACCAAAACACATTGAACCTTCCATTTGATCTGAACTCAACTCGCCATCAATACCTAGGTAGCTAGCTTTTGGTCATTTGTGACGGTTCATCGTCACTTCCTCCAATCATTTTCATCAACTTCTTGTTCATGAATCACATTGATATTGATATCAACATCTAACCTAAACCTTGGAAGATTGCTCCAGAACTTCATCATCACATGATCAGTCCTCACTGATTTTTATCACTTTCAGAGTAGATCTAGTCCAAAGGGTGTGTTGGTTATCAAAAGACAGTGAGCATCATCAGCATCATATCAATTTCTGGTTTTGATTCAATTGATATTTGCTCCCCGCAACATTTCAAAAATCCCCAATTGCCATCATACATTTACAATTACAAGGATGTTTCCAGCAGGGCAAGAGCATGCTGGCCACCTGCCTCAAGGAGGTTTTGGCGGTAATGGACTTGAGGATCGTCTCCGAGGTCTCATTCTCAATAACGCCAATGTCACCACAAATAATAAAACCATCAATATGCATCCACCTCCTGCAACCGGCACTGCTACTCCCCGCCTCCCACCGCACATGCTCTCAGCTAGTCCATCAGAGCAACAGCAATATCTATCAAACATGGCTGCCAGAGCTGCTGGATCATCACAGACCGTCCCCAACAATATTGCTCCATTGTCCCCACAGACTGGAAAGAAGAGGATGAATCAAGCACAAAGACGGCAAATGAATTCTCAATTCTCGATTCCAATTGACACCAGACAACAACAGCAACAGCAACAGCACCAAGATCAACACCCAGGTCCATCACCTCGAAACTACACACCTTATTTGGGACAGCAGCAACCCACACCATCCACATCTCGATCCTATAACAATCACATGAATAATCAAAGACCGCAACAGCAGCAACAGTTTTCCCCACGTTACTCACACCAATCGCCCGCTTCTCCATATACACCTCAGATGGCTTATCAAAATTCTCCTAGGTCGGCGGGTTATTCAAATCAAGCAAGTTCAAGCCTTCAATTTCAAAAGCCAATCTACCCTCAGCAACACCAGCAACCTTGGCAAAATGTGAACCAAGCAAGTCCAGGACCAGGTTCTTTTGCTCCAAGGCCTATTCCACAAAATCGGCAATTGTATCAGCCAGGCCCTTCAGCTTCTGGTGGTCAAGGACGGAAGAGTTTTGGGGCGAATCCTGAAGAATTGATCAAGCAAAATGCATTCTTGAACAAATTGGCTGAAGAATGTGTTCCAAAAGTGGCGATTGACACTGATGAGGCAAACAAGAAAGAGGAGTTCCGAGCTCATATTGAAATGATTTGCAGAGCAGCAATTACGGAACATGAGAAAGAAGAGCTTGGCAACAAAGAATTTGATGCTTCGACTGTCGAATTGAAATGCTACGGAAGTTTGAGCTCGGGCTTTGCAACCAAGGGTTCGGATATGGATCTTGCAATACTCACACCATTCTCGAATCCATCTGCGGAGTCATCGGAATCCCAGATACCACGGTTGTTGGAGAAAAGATTGCTGAGTCTTGGTTACGGCGCACGACTACTCACTAGAACAAGAGTTCCTATTATCAAGCTTTGTGAAAAACCATTCGAAAAATTAATGACAGATCTTCTAGAGGAGCGTAGCAAGTGGGAGAATGGCTTGGGTGAAGGCCAAGATGATGATGATGATGATGCAGACGAAAGGCACTTGGAAAGTAATACATCCAAGTCCCCGAAACCAGCCCCGATAGACGCAGATTCGAAACTTAAATCCTTGGCCAAGACTTCGAGCAATACAAGCAAACCCAGTAATAAAGGCGACGCACAACCGGACGAGAAAAAAACTATTACCTTGAAGCAAAAGGAGTACCAAAATCTCATTGACTACCACATCTGTGCCAAACGTGCTTTGAAGAAACATGGCGGGCGCGATTTGTCTCTGAACTCCACTGAGCTTAATATGGAAGAGGCAAAGACTCTCAATAAAGTTTGTCGAGCTTTCATCCTTGGATTGCATTCTGAGGAATTATCCAACCGGCTAATTAATTATCCATCTATTTCTCCGTTATTTGATCCTTCCGTGCCTTTTGTACAGCGATCTTTGAATGGGATTTGCACACAGATTGAGGGGGAGAGATTAGCCATGGCATGGGAGAAGCGGTCATTATTCGAAGCAACTAATAAACAAGAGTCAGATGCTATCGTCCTTCTCGATACATGGAAGGTTCTGCAGAATAAAACAGGGCCACTCACCGAGTCTGAAATCTATAATAGGCAATTGCACAACGCTTCAGAACGACTGAAGAAAATCCATTCCTTGCAGTTGTTATGTCTTGAACAGCTGATGTATGAGAGCCCACAACAATATCTTGCGAGGGTTGAGAGACTAAGGGAAGACCTTGAAGGCAGAGGATTTGCCCAAAACCTCATCCGTCTGCGCAATTTAACGGAAGAAGAAGTTGTCACCCAGTTTGTTAAGCATTACATCGATGGTATCCACAATAGTCAGATTCGAGAAGCCTTGCAATGCATGGAGGGAATAGCAACATTGAAAGATGCTGCTCGCCGACATCAAATTTTGCAGCTTGCGAAAGATTATGAACATGCTCTTGAGGTCAATCTCTACGATGAGAATTCCAAGCCCCATGTTGAACGATACATCCCGATATTGCGAGACCTTGCTAATAGGCAGTTTTACGTCGATTCTTCGCATGCGGAACTGGTAACCCTAATGCGCACTCTTCCTGATCCAACTCAAATATCACTCAACAAACCGCGAGACCGATACAAAGATCATCTTGAATTTCCCAAGGATAAGGTTGGAATTCAATGCGATATCAATTTTTCAAATCATTTGGCCTTACATAACACATTACTTCTCAGGCTGTACTCTGTTTGTGATCCTAGAGTCAAGATTGTGGTACTATTTGTGAAACATTGGGCAAAGATTCGCAGAATCAATACTCCATACCGAGGTACTCTTGGTAGTTACGGCTATGTACTGATGGTTTTACACTACCTCATGAATATTGCTCAACCATCGGTCTTGCCCAACCTTCAACACATGAACAAAGAGCCGCCTGTACATCTTTCTCCTGCCGAAAAGGAAGCCCAGACTACTTGCGATGGTCAAGATGTGAGATTTTGGAGAAACGAAGCAGAGATCAGATCTTTGGCGGAGCGAAAAATGTTAACACACAACCATGACTCGGTAGGTATGTTGCTGCGGGGATTCTTCGAATACTTTGCACAGAGTGCACAGATGACAACAGTTCAAGGGGTCAGGGGATTTGAATGGGGTCGGGAAGTTTTGAGTTTAAGATCAAACCATGGCATCCTCAGTAAACAGAAGAAGGGTTGGGTCGGGGCAAGAACAGTCGTTGAGACTACACAAATCGCGGCTCCTCCCACACCCACAACACCGAAATTTTCAACTCCAGCAACTTCCCAAACTGATGAAAAGGGCAATAGCAGTGTACCTTCTGGGCCAGAAACTAAAGCTGTGAAGCATCCTCTTAAGACAATGGAAGAGATTAAGGAGGTTCGTCATCGATATCTCTTGGCAATCGAAGACCCATTTGAGATAGAGCACAATATCGCACGCACTGTAACTCACAATGGAATCGTATCAATCCGAGATGAATTCAGACGTGCGTGGGGTATTATAAAATCTCTGGGAACTAGATTTGAATCCAAAGATGGACTTTTAGATCCAATTCCTGATTCTGGAAATTCTGGCGCTTCCACAGTTGAATTTCAAGTTCTACTAAATACGATTCATGGATGAGAAAAGAGTGGAGACATGACTGAAGATGTCTAAAGAAGCTATGGGTGACGTGGAGGATGGAAGGTCGGAAAACTCAAAGCACATGGCGTTGTTGGAGAAGATATGTATCGCTTTACGGATCGAAGAGAAATGAGATTGGCTCTTGCCAGCGAACCAAACCAACATGATTGTTGGCAATTATCGATACTTTTTTAGCAGAATTTTCTATTTTCTATTACACGTGAAGAATCCAAGCGGAATGACGCCGGTTTTTGGCAAAGAAGCGAAGCTTTATTGAAATATCCATTATTCTGCATTGTTGTAATTGTTGTTTTTGTCTTTATCCGCATATTGTAAGCTCCAGAATTTTGATATGACTTTCGATTCGATTTCAACAATACGAACTGTTGGATGTTTCGTAACCCGTGTAGTAATAATACCTGCGCACAAGCGGAGGTTTACCCCAGAAGACCCCATTAAACTTCGGCGATTTCTTATCTGGGGAAATTTCCCCACGAAAAGGGAAATCCCGCCCACAAGCGCAAGTAATTACTCCAGGATTACTTCAGGATTGACACAAACTACTAATGAGAGGCGAGCATTTCCATTGGAATGTCGAAGTGTGATTGGTGCAATTATTAATTCCATCATTTCCGTGTGGAGGTGAACCCTTGGTGAAGGTGTGAAGGTGTGAAAATCATACGGCGCAGCAGACAATGTTATATTGACCAAGTCCCTTCGAGGCTAGGGAAAAGGAGTAGTACATGTAAATTTCAAACCGCTTGATCGACGTTACACTCGTCGGTTGTATCGTGCAACCATTGTACCCTTTCCCCTTCTTCTTGCTACCACTTTCAGGAGAAGTCAATTGAAAGAGGACGAGCTCACTTTAATTGTGGTCTTCGCCTGATCACAGAGGATATATATCGAATCAATATTTGCGAATAGGGGCAAGATGGCTGTTTTTAACACAACTTCAAAAAGATGGTACAATTGGTTAATATCACCCCCAGAGTTCAGATGACCTCAAAAGTCTAACTTATATTTAGGTACATCTCTATGGTAGCAGCTGCTTGTATGGTGTTGTATGGTTATGATGCTTCCGTTTTCAATGCATGTCAAAACTCCAAACATTGGGTTGCATACTTTGATAAGCCTGTAAGGATTGTTAACAGTTTCAATCGAGACAATCGTCCAAGCTAACACTATTCAGAGTACATATACCCTTGGTCTCGTCAATTCATCTTACAATATCGGTGGTATCGTGTCTGGATTCTTCTTCGGTGGACCAATCGTACGTTGACTATAGATCTCGCAACAATGCATATTCAGATGCTAACATAATTGTAGGCCGATAGGCTCGGACGAAGATGGGGAATGGGAATTGGTTGTTTCTTAACCATTGTTGCTACATTCGTCCAATGTTTCGCCCCAAAAGGAAACTTGAATGCATTCATTGGAGGTCGTGTTATCATCGGTCTTGGGCAAGGAATTGCTTTGAGTTCGTGCATTCCATCTCTTTGCACGGTTAATGTTCGTCTCTTTTAACAATCATATAGCTGCTGGACCAGTTTACATCGGTGAACTTGCACCACCCGAGATTCGCGGTAAAATCATGGGATTCTGGCAATTGTTCTACTCAGTTGGTTCATTTATCGCCTACTGGATTGCCTACGCCACTGGAAAGCACACTGCCGCTCTCGGGGAATGGGATTGGAAAACCATTGTCATTTTCCAAATGCTAGTTCCAATAATTATCTGCGTGCTTCTCCCATTCATCCCCGAAACTCCTCGTTGGTATATTCAAAACGGAAATCAGATCGAAGCCGCTCGCAAATCCCTTCTTACGGTACGAGACACCGAACAGGAAGTCGAAGATGAACTCCTCCAAATCAGAGAAGCGCTCGAATACGAAAAAGAACACAAGTCAACCAATTCATACAAAGCATTATGGATGGATAAATCCGTCCGTAAGAGAATGTGGATTGCATTTATCATCAACGGAGGTCAACAACTTACGGGCCAAGGGAGCCTCAATAGTTATTCTTCGGCTATCTATAAGGGAATCTACAAAGATGCAGAAACCATCAATCTCATCAACGCCATTAACGGTACCTGCGGTATTCTCTTCACTCTCAACGCCGTCTGGACTGTTGATCGCTATGGACGTAAATTACTCTTCATCGTCGGCGGTTTCGGTATGGCACTCTGCATGATCGCTTTTGCTTCTGTAGGAGTCGCAACTCCTAACTCGTACTATATGAGTGGAACTACAAAAGCCATTACCAAAGATCAACCGGTCGGCATCGCACTCACGTTTTTGTTGTTCTTGTTTATCTTCTTCTATAAACCTACTTGGGGAGCGACGACATGGATTTGGACGGCCGAAATCTTTAGTATGAATGTGAGAGCCCAGGCCGTGGGTATGTGTAGTCAGTGGCAAAATGTGTCGAATTTGATTTTTAATCAATTCTTCCCCGTTTTCTTGGCGAAATGTAGTTTGTATGTTCCCTTTTTTCCTTCATTCTTCCTCACTTCTCCAACCCTCTACTTCCTTCTCCACATCTATATCCATATCCATCCTAACAAGCGCAATAGCAACACATTCTATTTTTTCGGCGGTATAAATTGTCTCCTCGCCCTCTTTGTCATCTTCGTGGTCCCGGAAACGAGAAATATCATGCTTGAGGAAATGGATGTGCTTTTTGGTGGGGTAAATCATGTCGAGAAGGGTGCGGCCCAGTTGGGCGTTGAGGATACTCATCATGCACATGGAACGGTGCAGCATTTGGAGGCTGGTCGCCCGGGTGAGGAAATTGCGGAGATTGGGACCGAGAATGAGGTGGTGTATGAGAAGGTATGAGGGTTTTTGAGGGTGAGTAGTTTGGAGGGGAAGGTGTGTATTGGAAGGTCGGGTAGGTGAAATATGGGATTATGGGATTATGGGATTGGAATCTGGGCATGTTTACTAGATATACCTATATATATAAGTCCGTACTAGAGATGGGTCTTTAGTAATTATTAGACATTGTATTATTGTGTAACAAGCTAAATTCTATTGAATCGAAGATTCTATAGAACCTAGTTTGATAATTAAGCTAGTGTATATAGAATTATTTTATATCTATATATTAATACATTTTTGGTTTTATATATTATTTATTAATTTTTTAAGTTTAAATAATTTTATGAAATATTTGTATATAATATCTTTTAAATCTTTAATAAAGCTATTTATTGTTATATCTTTTATTAATATAAATTTTATTTTAATTATTTTTTTTTTAATTTATTTTTGTATATAATATTATTATATTTTTATATATTTAATATATTAATAAAATTTTGAATTTTTTATTAAAATAATCGATTTTTGATTATTTTTATAGAATTTGATTATTAATATATTTGAAATAATATAATTTAGTTTTTTTAATATTTTTCTAAACCAAAAAACTTTACATATTGTGTATACTAGTTTATAATATTCGGATTTAATTAATAAAAACATTATTATTATTATTTGTTTAATAGATTTTTATAATATTGATTCTTTTTTCAAAAAAAACAATATCCTAAAATAAACCAGCGTTTTTTTAGATCTTTTATATAATCGTTATTAGCAAATTTATATAAATCGATATTTTTTTTTAATCAGAATATAATATAATATAAAATTATTTTTTTAAAATATTTAAAAATATATTTTATTGTTTTTAAATATTCAAATAAAAAATTAATAAAAAATCGAAATAATATAATTAATATATATACAATATTGAGTTTAATTTGAATAATAACATATATTTCTAACCCTATCTATTATTAATATAATTTAATATTTATTTTAAATATTATTTTAATATAAGGAATTATTTAATCTTTAAGATTTTAATTAATAAAGAAATTAATTAATTTATAATTTTTTATTCTAAATTTTTTAATAATTCTTTTAATATATATATTTTAATAAAGTTTAATTGTTTATAATTTATAATTATAAATTATTTTAATATCCAAAAAGTAAAATATAGGTTTCAAATTCTTTATTTAAAAAATATTATAAAAATCTTTTTTAATTGTTTTTAAATTAAATTTTATAAATTTTATAATTAAAAAATTGTTAATATAAATCAAAATAATTATATTTATAAAAACCTTTTAATAAATATTATTATTAATTATAATAGATAAATATTTCAATTTTTGTTGAAGCAGGTGACCATATAGCTTAGCGCAACATGTAGCGTAACATCCGTATGTAGTATAAATATATAATTACGCTTGTAGAAATAATAAAATCCTTTGTGAGGATTCTATAATTTTTATTTATTAATTTAATTCTATACTTTTATTATATTTTAATAGATTATAAGCCTAGGTTTATATTTGAATTAAATTTGTTTTCATTTAAAAAGAAAAAAGTTTTATTAGTAATAATAAAGGTTTTAAAATTTAAACAAAATTTTTTATTAATTTAAACAAAAACTTTTATTAATTTATTAAAATTATTTATTTATTTTTAAAAGTTTAAACAAAAGTTTATATTATTTTATAAAAAAATCATTTTATTTATTCAAATATTTTATATATATTCAAAAACAAAAATTTAAATTTTACTTTTCGATTTTATTTTACATCAAAATTCTTTAATTCAATTTAACTTTATAACAAAAATAAAAAAACTTTTTTGTTTTTATTTATTATATTTTAATAAAAACTTTTTAATTACAAAAATATTTAAATTTTTATTTTTTCTATAATGGTATACAAAATTTTTACAATAATTATAATTATTACAACGTTCTCTATTTTATTTAATATAAATTGTCGAATCACCTCGGTGGTATAATTGATATATCAATGGTAAGGTAATATATTATAAAAACATGCAGATCGATCGTAGATCGATCTGCAAGTTTATATGTCTGTAAAGCGTGGGTATATCGGCTGTACGCGGCCGCGCCCCTGGTGAATCTGCCCTGCAGATTCACTGGTATCGCAACATAAATAATAAAATCCAACAATCTTATATTTCGATTTTTAATCAAAATAATTAAAAATAATAATTTAAATTGACAAAACTTTATATTATAAAAAAAAAAAAAAGTTTACAATAAATAATATAATAATATAATATATAATAATCTTTATTGATAATATTAAGATTAAACAAAAAAATAATATTTATAGAATAATCAAAATTTAAATAAAAATTAAATTTTTTATTATATAATATATTAACAAAATAGATATCAAGTTTATTAAAAACCAAACAAAGTTTTATATTAAATAAATGATTTTAAAAGCAAAATATATCTAAATTATATTATAAAATATTTGAAATTAAATAATACGATTTATTATTTGGAAATTAAAATCAAATATAATAATTAAGGATAATTAAAAAGAAATTCGATTTATTTATAAGTAAATTATAAAAAATAATAAAAATTAAATAAAGGTTTTAATAAATAATATAATATTAAATTTCTTTTTTTTAAATTTTTTAAAAAAGTTTATTATAATAATTAATATAATTAATATTCAAATATTTGATTTTTAATAAAAATTTGATAAATTATAAATTATCGATAAAAAAAATACAAATTTTAAAATTATAATTATTATTACAATTAAATTAATTCATACAAATAATGATATTATTATAATTATAATAATATATTAAAGTTAATAAAAACAAAAACAAAATTATAATAATAATGGAGAATATAATAATAATAAATATAATTAAGATTTATATTTTTAAAGTTTTAATAAAATTAAAAAATATTTTTATTGTAATGAAAAAGATTATATTATTTAAAATTATTTATATAAAAATAATATTTAATAATATATCAAAAATAATTTTATTTTAAAAAAATCTGTAATAATAATTTATATATTTATAAATTAATATATTTGTAATAGAATTTTCGAATTATAATTTAATAAGATTATTTTTTTTTTAAATTTGTTTATATATATATTATAATAAAAATATTAAATGATAAAAAAAATTTAATATATTTGTTTTTCTAAATAATTTTATAAATGAATTTGTATATATTTTATTTACTAACAAATTTTATAAATAAATTACAAATATCAAAATATTAGTATATATAATTAATTAATATTATTTTTTTTTTAATTTGAAATTATTTAAATAATTTTATGTTATTAAAATCGATAAAGAAAAATTATTTACAAAAAATTATAATATTATAAAAATTATATAAAAAAAAAGATTTATAAATTAAATATATTATATATTTTAGATTTAAAAATTAATTTATTATTTATAAAAATATTTTATAAAAATTTTAAAATCAAAAAAGTGTTTAATAATAAAAAAATATATTTTTAATAAAATCTTTTTATAATATTTATATAATGTCTAATTTATTAAATTTTTTAATTAATATCATATTTTCTACAATATTATTTAATAATATATAAGATATTATATATAAAAAAATCAAAATTGATTTGATTAAAATTTAATAAAAAAAATCGATTATAAAAATATTAATTATAATATTAAAAATTAGGGTATATAAGTAATAAAATATTTTGTAAATTGTATTTAATAATTATTTTTAATAAAAAAATAGAATTATTAATAAAATTTATTTTTTATAAAATATATATTATAATTAAAATAAAAAAATATTATAATAATATATTATTTAAATATAAAAAATAATTATTTGTATTTATATTTTTAAATATTATAAACTCTTTTTTTATATTTTTTTAAAAAAAATAATATTTTGTAAAAATTGTTAATAATTAAATAAAAAAAATATAAATTATATTTTTTATATAAAAAAGCAATATTATTAGTAAATTAAAAAAATAATAATTAAAAATAAATAAAAAATTAAATTTTAATATTTTAATAATTTATATTAATAATATTTCGAAAATTGAAAAAATATTGTAAATATAGTAAAATATTATAAATATATAAAAGCAAACAATATGTATATATCTTTTAAATCAAAATAAAATTATAGAATATATAATTTTTATAATATAAATAAATATTTAAATAATATTTAAGGATTTTGTTTTATTTATTAAATTTTAAAATTATATTATTAAGATTAATATGTATATATAAAATAAAATATATATTAATCTTTATATTAATAAATTTAAGGTATATCAAAAGCAAAAAAAGTTTTTTTAAAAAAAATAATAAATAATTAATAATTAAATAAAAAAGTAATAGATTTTATTTTATAAAATATAGTTTAATAAAACTTTATTTATTAATTATATTAAAATATAAAAATTAAAATATTATTTTTATATTAATTCTATATTATATCTATATAATATATAATAGGATAAGTTAATTAATTATATAAAAATTATAATGTTTTTAAGGTACAACAAATATATCATTAAATATTTTTAGATTTATATTTTAAATATATATATTATAATTAAAATTAATAATTAAAATTAATAATTATATTTTTTTTAAAAAATTATTACAGAAAAAAGTTGATTTAAAATTACAAATTTAAATATTAAAAAAAGATTTTATTAAAGAGCAAAGAATTTTAAATAATTTATTAAATTAATATTTTATTAGTTAATTACAAAATAATATAGATATTATTTTTATATTATTTATAATTAATATTAATATTATTAATTTAAAAAAGATTATAATTAATATAATATAATAATAATAATTTTTATTAATTATTTAAATTATTATTTTATAATTTTAAGTGTTAAAAATGAAATTAATAATTAGTTTTGTAATAAATAATGTTAACGATGTTAAGATAGAAAATGCAAGGAATTAATTAGATCAATATTGAACCAAAAACTTTTTATTATTTTTTTAAATAAAATTATTATTATCTTCTTTAAATAATCAATAATATATTATTAATTATTGTTAAAATAATAATGCTTTATTTAATATAAAGCTTTATATATTTTTAAAATCTTTTTCGTTTAACTTTAGAAATTTGTTTTTATATATATCAAATAATTAAGAATTAAACATTGTATTAAAGATTCGCTGTCAATCGATATCGAACACTAACAATTGCTAATATATCGGCTTTAAGTTTAAATTCTTTACCCAAACATTTTTTTTGTTTTTATTATCTTTAAATTTATAATAAAGCCTTTCCTTTTAAAGCATTTCATCTAAAAAGCCTTATTCGTTGAAATCTGCCGCCTATATATACTAAAATATTTCTTTAATTTATACCCCTACAACTATTTTTTTTTTACACTTCTTTCCCTTATTGTTGCGATACCAGTGAATCTGCAGGGCAGATTCACCGGGGCGCGGCCGCGTGCGGCCGATATGCCCGCGCTCCGCGGGCATATAAGCTCGCAGATCGATCTACGATCGATCTATATGCTTTTAATAATATACTACTTTCATATACGTTGATATCAACGATACCATCGAGGTGATCCGACACTTATAAATACAGTTTTGTTATTAATTAATTAGCAAACTCCGGCTTTTAGTTATTGGATTTTATAATAGTATACAAATCGTTATAATTATTCCGATTTATAATGTTTTCGTAATAATATATAAATTATTTGAGATTGTTTTGATTTATATTATTTTTATAGTAAAATATAAATTATTTAAGATTATTTTAATTTACAATATATTTACTTGTTTTTATCAATATTGTATTAGCAATGTTTTTTTATTGAAATAGTTATTTAGAATTATATCCAAATTTTAAAAAACTTTCTTTAATTTCTATATATCTTTAAATAAAATATAGTTTTTTTATTAAATTAAATATTATATTTCTTTTTTTTTTAATATACTAAAATTCTTTTTATTTTGTATTTTAGTCTTTTTTTTATTTTTTTAGGTAACAATAAATCAATAATATTTTTTTTTATTAAAATTTTAATAAAAAAATATAAAATATATTATATATTTTATAAATGAATAATAGTTTTAATTTATATAATTATTTATTTAAAATAATATTAATAATTATAAATAATTTTATAAAATATTTTAAAAATTTCTTTTTGAATTTTAATTGTTTAATATTTTTTGTGTTAAACATTATTAAATTATTAATATTAAATTATTAATATTTTGTTAAAATATTTTTTTAAGTTTTTTTTATAATTATTTTTTATTAAAATTCTTTAAATTTTTTCTATTTTTTTATTAAAGTTTTGATTTTTTTATAGATTATTAATGTTTTTTTTTGTATTAATATTTTTATTGATATAATTAAACGTAAATTGAAAATTATATATAATTTTGAATAAAGCTTTTTTTTTATTATATTATATTAATTAATATTATATATAAATTTTATCAAAAATAATAATAATATTTAATTATTTTGTTTTCAATTTGAATAATATATGATATAATATATAAGATTTTGGTTTTGTTATTTAGTTTGCTTATGTTATGAATCTAAAGATAATAAGAATAAAAAAGATGTTTAGGCAAAGAATTTAAGTTTAAAATCGGTGTATCAATAATTGTTAATATTTAATATCGATTAATAACAAACTTTTGGTGTAATATTTAATTTTTAATTATTTAATATATATAAAAACAGATTTTTAAAGTTAAACAAAAGATTTTTTAAAACTATATAAAATTTTATATTAAATAAAATATTATTATTTAATAATAATTAATAGTATATTATTAATTATCTAAAAAAATAATAATAATTTTATTTAAAAAAATGATAAAGAATTTTTAATTGAATATTAATTTAATTAAGTTTTTATATTTTTTATTTTAATAATTTTTTTTATTTTATTTAAAAAATAATTTATTAATTAAATTAATAATATTCAAAATAATATTAAATATAAAAAATGTTTTTATATTTATTTAATAAAATATTAAAATTAATAATATATAAAATAATATTATTAATAAATTTTAAATATATTAATAAAATATAAGTTTTTTTTTAAAATTCAAAAGATTTTTAAAATTTCTTTTTTATAATATTTTAAAATAATAAATATAAAATATAAAAAATAATATAAAAATTATAAATAAAATTATAATTTGATTTATTTAAATATAAAAAATTATTAAAATTTTAATATTTTTCAATAATATATTATTTATTTGTTTTGGATCAAATATTAAACCTTCAAAACTTTAAAAACTATTTTAATATAAAAAAATAAATATTTTTTAAACAAAAGATTTTTTTTTTAAATTAAAATATTATTTTCTTATTAATATTTAAAAAATAAATTATATAATATAATATTCTAAAAAACATTTTTTAATAATATAATATTAATTTAATTAAATAATATTATATAAATAAAATTTAAAAAATATATATATAATATAATTTTAAAAAAAGAAATTAATAAAATATAATAATTATTTAATTATTAAAAATTAAATAATATTTAAAACAAAATATAAATAGTTTTGTTTTTTATTTAAATAATTTAAAAAAAATATATAAAATATAAAATAAATAATATATATTAAAAATAATTATTTATCAATTTATATTTTAATATAAATAAAAAAATATTTAAATTTTTTTAATAATTTTAAATTCAAAAAAGATTTATAAAACAAATATATAAATTAAAAAATATTAATTAAATATATTGTTTTTTTGATATTATAAATTATTATTTTAAAAAAATATATAATATTTTTTTGTATTATTTAAATTTTATTTAATTTCTTTATAAATTTTAGAAAAATTATATAAATATTATATTAATAGAATTTATTAAAATTAAGATAAAATTAAATCGAAAAATTATATAAAAAAATTATTTAATAAAAGAAATTTAATATTAGAAATATTAAAAAAAATTATTAAAATATTATTAATATTAATAATTAAATTATTATATTATTAATTATAAAAGTTTATTTAAATATTAATATTATTAAAAGAAATATTTTAGAAAAGATTATTTTAAAAAGAAAATAAATTTATATTAACAAAAAAATATTAAAATTCAATAATTATTTTAAATATTTTTATAATTTCAAATTTAAATAAAGAAAAATATATCATTATTATTATTATTATTATTATTATTATTATTATATTTAAATTAAAATATTAATTAATAATATTTTATTGTTTTATTAATTTAAATATTTAAATTAATATAATTTAATAAAATAAATGTATTGAATAGAATTAGGAATTTATATTAAAAAAAAGAAATTTAATATTTATATTAAAGATTTATATTTTTATTTATAAAAATTATTAATTTGTTATAAAAATAATAAATATATTAAAAAATAAAAAAATATATATTTATTAATTTATTTTAACTGTTTTAGAATTTTTTTATACAAATATAATTTTAAATTTTTTATGGTTAAAAATAATGAATTTTAAAATCAATTAATAATTAATAAAATTTCGTTTTTGATTTGATTTAGAATTTATTAAGATTATTTTAATATAAAAAGTTTATTAGAAAATAAATAAAAAAATATAAATTTTAATTTTATAATTAAGTTAAATATTTAATTTTAAAATAATATAAATAAAATATAGGATTTTTATTTTGAAAATCTTTATTATTTTAAATAAATATAAAAATCTAAAATAAATTTTTTTTTTAAAAAAAAAGTAAATTATTATTTAATTATTATTTAATAAAATATTAAATTAAATTAAAATTAAATATTATTTTTTTATAAAATCTAATATATATTTTTTTAAAAAAAAAATTATTAATTTTAAAAAAATATTGATTAAAAAATATTGATTAAAAAAATAAATTTGTTATTTAATAAACTTTATTAAAGCCCCGATTATATTTATCCCAAAAAAAAATAAAAATTATTAATTATATATTAATTATAAAAGGTTAAACCAAATTATTAAAAAAAATCGAATATCTTTATTTTTAATTAATAAATTCTGTTAAGGTATAATGGAAGCATAGGATTAGATTGATTAGTAGGAATCGTAGAATGCTAAGCTACACTAGTCACCCGCTTCAACAAATTCTTTAATTAATTATAAAAAAATATTATTTTTATTAAATTAAATTTAAAAAATATATATTATTAAATTCAAATTTAAATAAAAAATAAATAAAAGATAATATTCTATATTTATTATAAATAATTTGAATATTTAATTATATCTTTTAATTTTATAAATGTTTTTATTATTTTTCAAATTTATATTAATTAAATTTTTATAAAATTAATAAATATTATATATATAATATATTTTAATAATATATTGATTTATTTAATAAATATTTAATAATATATTAATAATATTTATCAAATATTTGAAAAACTAATTGTTTATAAATTTTATATAAAATTTAAAAATATATATTTAATAATAAAAAATTTAAATTTTTAAAATTTATAATATTATATAATAATATTATTATAAAGTTTAATAAAATGAAGATTATTATTAAATAACTTATTTTTAATATTTTAAAAAAAATTTAAATTCTTTTAAGTTTTACAAACTTTTATTAACAATTTATTAAAAAATATTCGAAAATAATTAATAAAATAATAACATTATTTAAAAAAACCAAAAAAAAGGCTATAAATATTTTTATATAAAATATAAAAATATAAATATTTTTTAAAATATTAAAAACAATATTTATTATTATATTAATATTATAATATTTTTAATTAAAACTTAAAATAATAATTAAAATAAATATATCAAAATTTATTTTAAAATATATACTTTCTTAATTATTCAAAAAAAACCCCAATTTAAAAGAATTATTACAATAATACTCTATAATATTTTATTTTAAAAAATTAAACTTCATAAAATAATATTATATAATTTATAATCAAAAGTTATTAATAATATATATTATATTTTATAAATAATAATATTATATTATAATTATAAAAACAAGTTATAATAATTTTTCATATTTTATAATTAAAAAAAATTAAATAATAAATAAATTAAATAAATCAAAATATTTATTATATATAATTTCAAAATTAAATATAAAATCAAGAAATCAAATTTAATAAATAGATTATTAAAGTAATTGAATTATTTTAATAATTTAAAAAATAATAATAAAATGTTTTTAATATTA
>JANPYM010000015.1:301521-319887 GCA_025890175.1 Ciborinia camelliae
AAAAATATTATAAATTGAAATAATTATAAAGATTTATATATTATTATAAAATTTAATAATTAAAAATTAAAGTTTATTAATTAATTAATAATAAAATTATATTTATAAAAAAAGAAATAAAAAAAAAGGATTTATTTATTTATATTATTATATTATTAAAAATTTTTATATTTATTTTATTGTTATTAAATAATTTCGGATAAAAAAATTATTTTTGTTAATAATATTTAAATTATTATTAAAAAAAAATATTAAAAATTAATAAAACAAATTATATATATATTAATCTTTTTTAATAATATATTGTTAAGATTTATAAAAGATATAAGATTTAAATAAAGGATTATTATTGATTAATAATAAAAAATAAATATTTAATAATAAGTTTTTGTTAAAAGATAAAATAAAATTGAAAAACTAAAATTTTAAAAAAAATAATTAATTTTTGATATATATTAAAAGTTGATTATTTATTAAATAACAATATTTATATTTATATTTATATTATCAAAAAAACTAAAATTAAAAAAAAAAAAAAAACTAAAAAATATTTCCCAAAAAAATTTAAAAATTTTATATTTTTTTAAAAAAAAAGATATATATTAATCGCTTAATATTCGAAAAACCATAAAAAACCAAAACAAAACAAATAATTTGAAAATTAAAAAACTTTAAAAATAATTCAAAAAATTTAAAAAATATAATTTTTAAAAACTTTAATTTAAAAAAATTTATTTAATAAAAAATTATTATTAAAAAGCAAATTAGAATTTAATTTTTTGAAAATTCAAATTTTTTTTGAAAAATAAAAAAAAACATTTTAAACGAAAACATTATTTTTCGAAATAGTTTTTTTTTATTTTTTATAATAAATTTTTTTTTTTTTTTTTTTTTTACAAAAATAAAAAAAATAAAAAAAACAATTAAAATAAAAATCTTCACTTTTTTTCTTAATAAATATTTATTATTTAATTTAAAATTTAATATATTTTTAATATTTCTATTCTTAATTTTTTTAATTAAAAAAAAATATATTTATATATATTAATTAACAATTAATAAATATACAAAAAATAATTTACAAAATATTAATAAATATTCAATAAATTCATCAAAATTATATTTATATTAAAAAAAAAAAAATAAAACAATTATAAAAACTTTTTTTATATTACAAAATTTATATACTAAACCAATATATTTCATTTTGCGAATTATAACAAAAACAACAAAAATATATTTTCTTTAATAAAAAATAAAATAATCCTATATTTTATTTTTTTTAACAAAATTTTATTCTATATTATTATATTTTTATCAATAACAAAACAATTAATCAATATTAAAATAAAATTGTTTGAAAAACAAATTACAAAACTTTTTTTTATAAACATATTTATTACACAATAATAAAAAATTATTAAAAAATAAATATTTTTGGTTTATAATATTACTATTTTTTAATATTTTTTTAATTTTATAAAAACTAATTAATTTTGAATAATAAAGATAAATAGATTTAATAAAAACTATAAAAATATTTATAAAATATTAAATAATTAATATAAAGAAAATAAAAAAAAAGTATAATATTAATAAAATAATTAATTAAAAAAAATATATAAAAAAATATAAAAAATAATATTAATAAAAAACTAAAAATTTAAATTTTAAATTATAAAAACAAAAAAAATATAAATATTCTAAATAATACAAAATATAAAATTTAATTATCTAATAAAAAAATTAATAAAAGCCTTTTTTTCTTTATATTAAAAAAAAATTTTTAAATATAAAATTATAAAAATAATTAATAATATTTAATTAATATTTATTAAATATTTACAAAGTTTTTAACGAATTAAAAAAAATAAAATAATACAAATATATAATATTAAATATATTTTATTTAAAAATAATGTTTTATTAATAATATAAATTTTAAATTAATAAAAAATAAATTATTATTCAAAAATTATTATTTATATAAAAAAATAATTACAAAAATATAAACCAAAAAAATGTTTTAATATATATAAATAACAAATTTTAATAAATAAAACTTTTTAAACAAAATATCCTAAAAAAAAAAGTTTTATTATAAATCTAAAATAAAAAAAATAAAAAAAATATTTAAGCAAAAAATTTAGGTTTAAAACCAATATATTAATAATTATCAATATTCAATATTAATCAATAACAAATTTTTAATATAATTTTTAATTTTTAATTATTTAATATATACAAAAACAAATTTTTAAAATTAAACAAAAAAAATTTCGAAAATATATAAAATTTTATATTAAATAAAGTATTATTATTTTAATAATAATTAATAATATATTATTAATTATTTAAAAAATAATAATAATTTTATTTAGAAAAAAAATAATAAAAAGTTTTTGGTTCAATATTCATCTAATTAATTCCTTGCATTTTCTATCTTAACAGAGTGATAGAAACAGTTGAAAAAAAAATTGCGATGTATTCAACCATTGCTCTAGATACTCCCCAAAAAAAAGATCCGATTATAAAATTATAGCAAAATCTTTATATAAAAATGTTTTTTTTAGTGTTAAAAATATAAGGATTAGAGAGGTATTTTTTTTATAGAGGTTCCGTGTCACGATGCTAAAGTATCGAAGTTGAAATGTAGTATATTGCTTGAAGGGCCCTTACATCTATAAAGGGCGAAGCCCTTTATATGCGTAAGGTCGATAGTACAGCCGTACGGCTGTACGATCTAGCGAGGAGAGATGCCTAATATCTCAGGCACTCTTCTAAATCTACCGTAGCATTCCGGTTAATTTTGATGGGGTAGCATTTTGGTCCAAATATATATTAACCAATTTCGATCGAGTATAAATTTAGTATAATTTTTATAAATATTTTATATTTGAAAAAATATTTTTATAAATAGGTTAAATTTTAATTTTAAAATTGAAGAATTTCAAGGATAATTTTAATAGAGAGGATATAAGGATATAAATATTTTTTATATTTAAAATTTAATGGGATCTAAAGTTTTATTCTAATAAAGAGGTTATCTTTATATAGAGGTTTTTTATATAGAGGTTTTGCTGTAAAACCAATCCCTCCGGCCTCCATCTAATAGGTAGTCCTTACCCACTTGGTAGTCCAGCTTCCCCAACACTTTTTCTCCGCAAGCAGACGTCTCGCCGTGGAGTCCGGTCCACCAGAATCTCATTCAATCCCACTTCTCCCCGTATGGAAGCCGGCACTGTAGTCTATTAGAACCATTTGACTTATGCCAGTATTGATGTACATAGCAGTTCATGGAATGCCAGCAAAAGAATGATTGGACTTAATCTTGTGATTAATGATAAAAATATGTGGACTATCATTGGGGAGCTCGAAACAGAAGGCGATGTGATTCTGTATATCTGGTGTGCAGATAACGGCTATACGTTGGGTTACAGACCATGTGATGAACGGAACGATAAAATCATAAAATGGGAAGGCGAAGCAACAGTTGACGAAATAACGGCAGATCCATCGATTGGCGCAGCATTCACGGGAATGGTGTTGGGATTGTATGTGACTGGCAATGGTGACTCTGGTATGGTCCCGGCGGATTTTAAGTTTGTGGAATTTGATGCTCTCCATACACCTGATTCTATTCATATTGAACCATTTAAGTGTGGTGAATGATTCTAATCATCGAGAGCTCTCGGGAATCTCATGTTCTCTTTATCGAAATGAGCACGCAAAACTTACTAAAGAAAATAAAGGGGTAAAAAAGACTTGACAGTCGGACGTAAATGATTAATGACAATAAGTATAATTAACCACACTTTTTTTGTCGCATGATCACACAATATACGCTTTACACGAACCACAAGATAAAGAAGAACAAATAAATTGGGTAATAATTGATCGAGGAAATTTCACTTGGAATTTGCCGTGGTATGGATATGATTATTAGAAACATAGTACAGGTTAACTCACCAGGAGTGTTTGTGGGGTAAATAAGGTTCACCGGGAGTCGCAGTAAAAACAGATTTGGGGCTCACCGGGAGCTTACGGGGAGTTACCCATGCTAGCATGCTACCTGTCAAAGGGTTCATCAGTTTAGAGGCCTCAAATATCGGGCCACCAATAGAATAAATATGCATAATACCTACCTAGTAGGTACGAAGATTTAATCGATGCAAAGCTTGCAATGTGATATGATGCTCACCGGGAGTAATGTTGATGGCTCATTCTGATCAAAGATAATTGGCGAGCTACCGGTCCGCTGGAACAGAAGGCGGTGACCGATTAAACGGCAGAAAATATAACTTTCATTTTACCCCTCCAAAACAATTTTGGAGAAACTCGTCACAGGCATTTACTCAAATCAGACAAAAGAATAGCAATATGCCGACCGAATTAGAAGAGGTAAGACTCAGACTCAGCTACGGTCTTGTTCTTTTATGCTGACCAGTATCATAGCTTGTCGATTTCATATCCCATGGTAACACTCAAGTGCGGACGCTCGGTATGTGCAAATTATTCGAACCGTTGTCCAAATTCTGATTGCGCCAAACAGCCGTTGAGAGCTTGATTCCATATTCGTTGTCGCAGCCTTCAATATTCAAGACAAATGAACTTCTGCCAGTGAAGGACCTGAAATTATTAGTCCGCGACTATAAAGTACGACTGCAACCTCCCAAGCATCTTCATTAGTGGAGGTTTAACTGATGCCTGTATAGCAAATTGCCAAAGATGCGATCACAATCCTCATAAACCTGTCGACAGACAAGGAAGTTTTGGTATATCTTGCGAGCGATAAAGAGTTCATCAATACATTATTTGGAAAATTGACAGTATGTCAGTCTCCATTTTTAGTTTCCCCATTGACGACATCTAACATCGGTTCACCCTAGAACCCCTCAGAGCCAAATGCAAACCTCATTGCTATGTTACTTGCAAATCTTGCAAAATGGGACGACCTGAAGCAGATTATAACCCTCGAACGTCCTGCGCCGAAAGAATTGACCTCAAGCAATCGAGCGATCGATCAACTGATGGACCTTTTCGTGAAGGGTGCAGATGGGACATACAATAAACATGCAGAATATGACTATCTCGCATATCTATTTGCAGATCTGGCCAAGCATGAAGAAGGGCGAAAATACTTCCTGACAAAACAGGAATATGATGGTGTCATACCTCTCACAAAAATGACGGTTTTCACAGAACATAAATCAGATATTCGTCGAAAGGGAGTCGCCTCGACGATAAAAAATGTTGCATTCGAGATTGATTCACATCCTTCATTCTTGGCGGGGGACGAGATTAATATATTGCCATATTTACTACTACCTATTATGGGAAATGAGGAATTCGATGAAGAGGATACTATGGCAATGTTACCAGATTTACAACTGTTACCGCCAGATAAGGAGAGAGATAGCGATCCGACGATCATGCAAACACATGTGGAAACATTGATGTTACTCACGACTACAAGAGAAGGGAGAGATACCATGAGGGAGATCAAGGTTTACCCAATCATAAGGGAACTGCATTTAAAGATCGATCATGATGAAATGAGAGAGGCTTGCGAAAGACTTGTACAAGTTCTGATGCGAGATGAGGAGGGAGAAGAGAAAGTGGACGCAGGCATGATGACGTTAGCCAGAAGATCCGATAAACCTTTCTCCCCTCCGAAACCATTCTCATCACAGTCGAACGGCATTGCAGGAGGTTGGGCATCCCAAGATGCTGAAGACCCTGCATCAGATTCGGATGATGAGAAGATAGTAGAAGTATAAATGATCAAATATATCGAATATAGAAAATGCATTATCTCATTGCTGCATCCCAATTTCATTTCCTTCATTTCAAAGTTCATTCGCATACTACCTGTCATTGTACCTCTTTACATAACACCTCCATGCCCGTCGCCTCTCAACTCAAGGTAAAATTATTACTGACCGCCGTAAACGCACTAATCGCCCCAAAAATGTTTTTCGAATCCCCATTATACCTAACTCTATACGTCCCCGCTATCGTTCCATCCCCAGTCCCCGTCTCCCAACTCACAACCACTTTACTAGTCCCCGTCAACCCATTAACTCTAGTCCAAGTATACACCAAATGCCAATCCTTATCATCTCTCACAGTCGTCCAATTTCCATTTGAACCCAATTTTTCAACAGCTGTATATGTACCTTCAAGCCGTAAATTGTTGCGTGGGTTTGCACCTACAAATGTCGTATTTACAACGGCACCGATCTTGTAGGATGAAGAGGGTTGCACGGATACCGTACCAAAAGAACCACTATCATACACCACGCCCGTTATAAAACTCAAACTCGTATTTACATTATTCGGGGGGCTCGGTCCAGCAGCAGGCTGACTTTTATTGGCAGCAGCTAAGTATCCAATAGCGCTAGTAGTTAAATGAATATAAGCATCGAGCTCATGTGGACCGTAAAGTGTAGAAGCGCCTTCGTAGCGCTGAATGGAATATTCTTCGGAAGTGGAGAGATAATGCGCGTATGTGTTTGCCGGGCCACCGAGAACGACTTTGGGAGTTGTTTTGGTTATTTGAGAGGTGGTGGCGGCGTTGGAGATGGCGGATTTCCAGCGCCGGCCGGACATGGTGGTTGCTTCGGAAGGAGAGATGATTATTATTAGTTGGCCTACGCGGAGGAGTTGCATGTCGACTAGGGTGGGAAGGTTAGTGAGAGTGGGAAAGGAGGGTTGGGTGGGGGACGGTGGTTGAGAATGGATGAGAAATAACGTACCGATATTGGGAGACCAAGCATAAGGAGATGACATCTCACCCACATCTAGAAGAACAGGCTTGGGATATTGACAGGCGACCTAAAGGTTTATTAACATTAGTTCTTCATAAAAAGCGAGGTATGTATCATTGATAGCGACATACCTGTTCAGCAGATGGCACTCTAAGGAGATCAGATACAAGTGACCACAGAGGATTTGATGGTGCACCTGGATCATTTTGTGTAAAATCGAATGCTCCTGGTCCATCACTAGTGCCGGCAGCAAATGAATACCCTAATGCTGCAGGACAAGTTTGCACAATCGATCCGTTGGCGAGGGGAAAGTCGTAGAATTGCATATCTTGGAAGAAATGGAAGGATTTGACCGTGCCATCCACGACGGGCGTGCCGACGGAATCTAATGTATTCTATACAAATCAGATTCTTATCACTCTGAATGAAGAAAGGAAAGAAGACTTACGTAGAGAGCTTGAGCTCCATCATATTGTCTCTGTCCAATGATATAACAACTGGAAACTCCCAGATCCAATGCTTGAAAAGCTGGACCTCGACCATGGCAAGTCTCAGATATTCCTGCACACGTACTATTATTCACAGTACATTGTTGGCCAGAACCATCATCACACCAGGCACCGAGAACATTGGGTGTGGTATCTCCAACGCTTGATTGTGAGAATCCAGCAACGAACCCTGGAGCGGCTTTAGGGTCGGTTAAGGCTGCTTTCTCGAAAAGGTAAGCTGCCACTCCTTTGTTATCACCTGAATTTATAGTTAGCAGGGTTTTCTACCATCGACATTTTGAGAACTTCCCGGTGACATGAGTATTGTTTTCCAACATCGAAGTGCCATGAACACTGAACCATGTCAAAACACCGATGTTTAATCCATCTGAAGCTCGTTGGAAACGAAGCATAGTCAGAGTTTTATCAACATCATCTGTATATTGTGCTCTTTCCGCTGCTGGGTTGGCAAGATATGCATAGATACTGCGATTAATATTTGCATTTGTAATATTTGTGTCGCCGGTAGTTAAATATCCAGTAGTAAGTGATTCATGAGCCCTCTTGATCGAGAGGACTGCGCCATCTACAATCGCTTGATAGCTTTGCTTGTCGAAACCTAGGGAAGTGATTTGTGGTAGAAGATAGTTATAGTATGCTCCAGGACCAGAATGCTGATGTGTTCCTGTGACGGCAATATTACTTTGCCCATAGACGGAATATGCTGGTCCCAGACTGGCTAAACCTTGGAGTATTCCATATCTGATTGCGGTATCCCCAGATGCTGTGTCGAGGACTAGGTAGAGAAATCGGTTGGAAGGATTGCCCACATCTCCGACAATGAAAGCTCTAGAGTAAATTCGTTGACGAAGTCCGGTTCCGACTTGAGGAAGACTAGCATAGCCCATAAAATTTAATTCGACAACAGGTCTGATGAAGTCAGCCAGGTAGAGATACATAGGAATAAACTCAAGCCTTACCCCGTGATATCGGCTTTGCCAACTCCTATGAGATATGGATCACCTATGGCTCGTGTTTCGTGGTCATTTTCATGTGTCCATTCAGAATTGGCATTGGGAAGCTGTTTATTTGGCTGAACGCTCTCGATCTTTGCAAGTCCCACAACCAATGCGGTAAATGCAGTAAACAAAACAAATCCAGCGAATGCAAAGAATACTACACTTGCTAGAGACTTTCTGCGAGGAACTTCTGGTTGCCCATCCTCCACCTTTTCATCCGCCTGGACTTGCAAATATTCAAACCTCGACATGATCAATAGCCAAGGAGCGAAAGAACAATAAGAAAAGAAAGACAAGCAAAAAGGCGGCAGCAGGTAGATAATAAATTACCCAGAAATAATATTCATACTGGTGTGGCTCGCGTGGTAGAATCATGGTTGCCCCTGCCGTCTTTTGACCTTGCAGAAAACGTTTGATTGAAAATGATGCGCGCATTTGGACAGATATGTGGAAGTATGGATGTGCATGGCAATTTTGTGTCATGATACACATTGCTTGCATCTCAATGTAGTGAATGGTTCGGCTGTCGGTTTCTTCTTTGGTGTCATCAGCCGATCAACGCCTCTGCCAATCTTCTGTGCAACCTACCTATATGGTTAGATTTGGCAGGTCGTTGATTTAAAACCCCGAATCTCTTGTCATGGTACCCCTCATTCCCTCGAGAATGGGAGGGTTGTTAGGCTAAATGGTCGCAATGTGTATACCGGTATCATATTTCTTGCAAACTACTCGCTTGCGTGATGATATCAAGATATAGGTAATGTGGGATGATATAAAGACAAACTCGTTACTCCAAGTTATTCGGGAGTTGAAACGAAGTGGAAGGGTTTATTAAGCCTCGGCTAAGATTATGATCTCGTGACCTCCCTGTCTGGGTGTAGAAATAGGATGTGTGTTACAATAGTAGCTGTCACGAAGTGGTGCTGGCAGGGCTTGGAGTTTTCCATTGTGCCTTTGTCCCGGGAAAAAAAATCAACGTTTGGAGATCAAAGCTACTGAAGTGAGAATTCATTTTCGTTTGTATCAAGATGTTAATGTCGTGACTGATATCAGGAACCTAAGGATTGGTCAAGATACGAAGCTGAGACTGGTTTAGTCTTTAACTCTTGAGAAATGAAGTAGTGAATTGCTTCTAGAACAATACCCTTTTCAAAGACCATCTTTTCGGTGATATCCGCATTGTTCTTCACTCTTCGCTTAATGAACAATACTAAGGGGAAGCACCACAATCAATCCTCGACTCAAGGTATTGTCCCTCTTATTACTGTTCAAGAGTGTTAACTTATTGCAATTGAAATTTTGTTTAGTACCTTCTCTTCTTGCTGTACAGCTTCTATTTTCTGTTTCACGTATCATTTATTGCATACAAGATTTCGTTTCAATGACAATCTTCAAGGGCAAAGGCGCGAAGAGCGTCGAGAGACATGGCCACTCGATCTCAAAAACTCGATTGGCGGATGATGTAGATCAACAATCATCTATCGAATTGCGCGATGCCGATAGCTATCAACTCGATGATGAAATCAAACCTTCTTTCCGGTCCTTGTTTACATTTACGACGAAAAAGCATACCTTCAATCTAGTGTTATGTATAATTTTCGGAATTTTGAGCGGTGTTATGAAACCGATATCGGCAATATTCTACGGAAACATCTTTGGGTCTCTTGTCAATTATGGAAGCGGTGTCATTACAGCACAAGAGACTTTACATAGAGTTTCGAAATGGTGCATAGCTGTCTCCGTACTCGGAGGTGCAGTATGGTTATTCGAAGGCCTATTTTTATGCTCGTGGATAGTATTCGGAGAACTCCAAGCCAAAAGTGTCCGCGAAAAAATGTTTTCCGGAATGTTGGAGAAAGACTTGGAATGGTTTGATCTGCGTAAAGATGGTATTGGATCATTGTTGATTCGAATCGAAACGTAAGTAAATAGATTCTCGAACAAAAGCATATTACTAATTCAAGTATAGTCAGATTCGAGAGCTTCAATTATCTACATCCCAGCCTCTAGGGTTCCTTGTATTTGAGACCGCTGGTGCTGCGGCAGCTCTTGGGACTGCTTTCTATTACTCCTGGAATCTGACTCTGGTCGTCATCGCGGCATTTCCGATTGCTGGTGGAATACTTTATCTTATCTCTAGGAAAATGGGCCCTGCCATCGAAGCCCAGAAAAGAGAACTCTCACAAGCTTCGAAATTTACAAACACCGCCCTGACAGCGATCGATACCGTCAAAGCATTCAATGGACAGGATCAGGAGGTTTGGCAATATTTCTTGGCAATCAAAAGATCTACTGTTTATTACATGATACAAGCCAGGTCAAATGCATTTCAATTCGGGATTACGAAATTCCTCATGATAGGAATCTTTGTTCAAGGCTTCTGGTATGGTATCTCGTTGGTCGATCATGGGCTGGATGCTGGAAAGGTTCTTACAACTTTCTATTCTTGTTTGAGCGGGATGGTGGCTATAGAAATTATCTTACCACAATGGCTTGTTTTGGCAAAGGGGATGTCGGCGGGGGCCACTCTCAAGTCTATCATGGATCAAGTGGACCAAGGAGGAATCGCGAAAAACGCAGAAGAGACAATAGCACCGCCAGTTTGCAGTGGTGATATCGAAGTCAACGATGTGAGTAACAATAGCCACGATCAATCGCTCAAGCTAACCCAAAAAAGGTTACATTTGCATACCCTTCGAATCGACAACAAAATGCTCTTACCAAAACGACATTCTTCTTTCCTGCAGGCGAAACTACGTTTGTAGTTGGCAAAAGTGGTTCCGGAAAAAGTACACTGGGAAACTTATTGCTTAAATTCTATGAACCACAATAGGGTAGTATCTTAGTAGACGGTGAAAACATACATGATCTCAATACTGATTGGCTGAGGCACAACATCACGCTGGTACTACAGCAGAGTGTCGTTTTTAATGAGACGGTCAGGAAGAACATAGAATTTGGCAAGGAAGGATCAGCCAATGAAGCCGACATCATGAACGCATGTTCCGCAGCCAGTTTGGAGCAAGTAATTGCCGATCTTCCCGATGGTCTCGATACTGTGATTGGTTCAAAGGAGAGGCAATTGAGTGGTGGGCAAAAGCAGCGCGTCGCATTGGCTAGAGCTAGGTTACGGGATGCGCCAATTTTAATTCTTGACGAAGGGACGAGTGCTCTCGATCTTACTAATAGACTTAAGGTCATGGACAACATTCGGGAATGGCGGAAAGGGAAAACGACAATCATTGTGACGCAAGACATCTCACAGATTTTGGATGATGACTATGTCTACGTTATGGAACACAGTAGGGTTGTTCAGGAAGGATATCGGAGAAAGCTCTCTGCGAAGGCCAATGGTACTTTCGCAACCTTTTCACCGCTCCCAGAAGCACCTGTTGAGCAACCAATAGATTTGGCCTGGTCCACCCCGTTCATCAATTCGGCCTATTAGTTAATGGGACCACTCCATTGGCTAATGGGAACCCCTTACCCGAACGGGGCGCCCGATTAACCAATAGGCTCTACTATGATATAAATTTTGCTTTTTCTACTACATCTCGCTTATTACCCCTCGCTCTCTTCAATTGATCAATATAAAAATATTTTATTAATTAATAAAATGCTTATTAATTAATCGGATGCCTATTAATTAATAAAATATTCGAACAATTAATTGAAAAAAAATAAAGAATAATAGAGCAAAAATCGATTTTTAAATAATACGTAAAGTCTATTAATTAATTGGGCGTCCGGTTCGAGTAAGGGGTTCCCATTGACCAATGGGGTGGTCCGATTAGCTAATGGGCCGGATTGATGAACGGGGTGGACCAGGCCGACATGAGGAGGAACTCAGATCCTGGAACGCCAATATCTGGGAGTTTTGGAGATTTTGTCCAAGAATTAACACCTCGTTTTTCTACCATATCTACACTCTATAGTCCAAATGCGGCAAATCGTCGCTCTTTGGATATGTCAAATAAGCGATTGTCTCTTGGATATGCTTCAATATCCTATGCTAATGACTTGCAATCAAACGATCTTTGGACATCGAGAGTTGCCAGCCCAGATTCAAGGTTTGACGACTTCCAGAGGCCTACCTCACGATTTCATAGGTTCCAAGCCTTGGATACTAGGCCGCCTACCAGATATTCCACGCCGCCACCAACATACCAAGAGGCAAGATTTGAGTCTATCTCAGAAAATTCCACGAATGAGCAGAACTTCAACAGCCAATCTTCAATTCAACGACCTATGAGCTTGACATCAGTCAAGACGAACCGGGACTCTAACTTACCCCAACTGGATTCTCTTTTAGAATATTCTGATCACTCCGCTGAAAACGCAGACGAGTCCAAACCAAAAGATGAAACAAAGCATATCAAACCAAGTTCCTTAACCAAGATTCTGAAAACTGTTTGGCCAACATTGGATAAAAGAGAGCGTACGATTCTTTCAAGTGGATTTTTTGCTGCGTTCATCGTAGCAATTGCAACACCAGCATTCTCTATAATATTCGCCAAACTTCTCGACACATTTTATCAAATAGAGAATAGAAGTTCTAACGCCATGAAATGGTCACTCGCTTTGCTTGGAGTTGCGATAATCAATGCTACGGCATGCTTTTGCTCACATTACGCTCTGGAACATGCTGGACAAGCCTGGGTGAGTGCTTTACGTGTAGAAGCACTAAAGAGAATTCTCAGTCAGCCAAAGTCCTGGTTCGAAGAGTCTAGGAATTCCCCTGGTCGACTGAACGAAATCTTGGATAGGAATTCCGAGGAAATGCGCAATCTTGTTGGTCGCTTTGCTGGCATCGTGTTTACAGCCTTTTGGATGTTGTTAATATCAGTTATATGGGCATTCGTGAATACATGGAAACTAACACTCGTTTCGATGGCATGTGGACCTGTTATATACGCTGTCACCAAAGTTTTCAACCGTGTGAGCGGGAAATGGGAAAACAAGTGCAACTACGCATCCGAAATAACCACCAGCATATTCTCGGAAACTTTCTCCAACATCAAAGTTGTACGGGCCTTTACTCTGGAAACATACTTCCAAATCAAGCATACCAAAGCTACTGAAGAACTGTATAAAGTTGGACATATGCGAGCAAATTACTCGGGAATGCTTTGGGGACTGACAGATGCTTCCACCTTCTTCACCACTGCCCTTGTTTTCTACTACGCCACTGTCCTCATCACCAACAATGAGATTAGTGTCGCCAAGGCACTGCAAGCAGTCAATCTTCTGATTTTCGGGATTTCCAACAGCACCAATTTGTTGGCCATGGTACCCCAAATTAATTCTTCTCGAGTTACCGCTACGCATATACTTGAACTCGCCAATCTCGATTCATCTTCCTCCCACGAAAATAAGGGAACTGAACGACTCTCTTCCGTTTACCCAGTCAAATTCAACCGCCTCTCATTTACGTACCCCGCTCGTCCCGAAACACGAACCCTTTCATCTATCTCTCTTTCTATCGGCCCCAATTCAACAACCGCACTAGTCGGAGCCTCCGGATCCGGAAAATCCACAATAGCTGCTCTCCTCATCGGTCTTTATCCACCCGATACCTCAGTCCCCCCATCATTAACATTCAACGGCGTTTCCATAACCAATTGCCACATCCAGTCTCTCCGAGCTTCTATCTCCCTTGTTCCACAAACACCCATTCTATTTCCCGCTACCATCCTTCACAATATCATCTACGGGCTCCCGGAGTCTTCGTCCTGTGCTAATCTTCCGTCTGCTATTGCTGCTGCAAAAGATGCTGGAATCCACGAGTTTATCACTTCGCTTCCGCAGAGTTATAATACGACTGTTGGAGATGGCGGGCAGGAATTATCGGGAGGACAAGCACAGAGGATTGTGATAGCGAGGGCGCTGGTGCGAAAACCTAAATTGTTGATTTTGGATGAGGCTACGAGTGGATTGGATGGAGGTAGTGCTGAGGTGGTGAGAGAGACGGTGCAGAGGTTGAGGAAGAAAGAAGGTATGGCTACCCTGGTTGTTAGTCACACTGTTGAGATGATGAAAATAGCGGGACGGGTGGTTGTTATGGAAGAGGGGAAGATAGTTGAGAGTGGTGGTTTTGAGGAGTTGAAGAATAGAGTTGGTGGGAAGTTTGGGGCGTTGATTGGAGAAGGTCCGACAATGTAGCAAGAGAATGATATTGGCGAGGGTAGTAGTAGGCCTGGTGGTGCCACTAAAGGAAGGGATTTGGGGATTAGTATTCCTGGGTATGAGAAATTGGAGATTGAGAGTGGAAGGGATACGCCTATTAGAGATGGAAGGAGGAGAGAAACTTGGTTGCGACCGAACAATCATTGAGATACCATACTAAGTCCCCTACCCCACTTTCCGGCCACCTCAAAATACATTTTTCAACGAATTATTTTTGAACTTTAATTTTTAATAATTTAATAATAATTTAATTAAATGTTTTCAAATTTTCAAATTTTATTAATTAATGAATACTAAAAAATTATATTAAAAATAATATTATTATAACATTAGAGGCAATTATAAATAAACAATTTATTAAAAAAGCTAATTTAAATTTTGGTATACCTTAAATTATATTTCAAAATCGAATTAATAAATATTTATTTTATAAAAAAAATGTCTAAATAATATAAAAGATAATCTTAATTCAAAAAAAAAACTATCGAATCATCTCGATAATATAGTTAATATTAACGTAGTTTTATAAATAGTATATTGTAATTGTATAATCGATTGTAGATCGATCTGTAAGAGCTTATATGCCCGCGCAGCGGGTATATCGGCCGCACGCGGCCGCGCCCCGGTGAATCTGTCCTATAGATTTACTGGTATCGCAATAAAAACAATTAATAGATTAAATTTTAATTTAAAAAAGTTTAAATATTAATTTTATTTATTAATAAATTTATAAAATTGTTAAATATTTTTTTAATATTAAAAAAAAGGATTTTTTATTTAAAAAATAATAGATATATAGTTTTATACAAAAAAATCTTAGTATTGGTATTAAAAAACAATTTAAAATTAATTTAATTAAAGTTTTTGGGGTTATATCTAATATTATTAAAAAATAATTCCAAAAGTTTGAAATTTTTGAAATCAAATATATTAAACTAAAAAATAAATATAATATAAATAAAACAGATATTATAAAGAATTAAAATCTTAATAAACTGCTACGGTAGATTTAGAAGAGTGCCTGAGATCTCAGGCGTAGCCTGAGATATTAGGCATCTCTCCTCGCTAGATTGTATAGCCGTACGGTTATACTATCTATCTTACACATATAAAAGGCTTCGCCCTTTATA
Organism: Ciborinia camelliae; assembly: GCA_025890175.1. Taxonomy (NCBI): domain Eukaryota; kingdom Fungi; phylum Ascomycota; class Leotiomycetes; order Helotiales; family Sclerotiniaceae; genus Ciborinia; species Ciborinia camelliae. The sequence continues at coordinate 317,115 of JANPYM010000015.1, forward strand.
GATGTTGTATTTTAATTAAATATATAATACCTATCTCTTAATTAATTATATAATTTATTTATTTAATTAAATATATTAATTAATTAATTAAATAATTAATAAATTATATATTTATTTAATTATATAGGGTATAATTAAATGTACGGTATAGTAGTACGAACTATGCGAATATTATACGAACATGTGTCTAATACGATCATTCGAATCGTATAGGATTCTTTCAGAATTCGAAACGTTATATTAAGAAAAATTAATTTTTTATTCAAATTTTAATTGGAAAAAGCAATATAATAAAACATTTTTATTTTGATTTTGATTTTTGATTTTATATTATAATAATATTATTTTATATATTATATATAAATATATAATATAATTATTATTATTTTTTGATTTTCGATTTATTTATAATAAAAAATATATATTAACCAATTAAATACCCTATATCATCAATATATATTTTTTGTATATATCTAAAATTTAAATTTGCTATAAATTATATAATCCAATATTAATATATATACATTAAACTCGAAAAATCGATTTTAATAAATCGATTTTATTGAATTTATATTATAAATTGATTAAATCGCAATTGTATATTTTATTTTTATTAAAAATATCTTAAAAACAAATCAAAATCTATTTAATCAAATCGATTGAAATTATAATCTCTATTATCGAATATAATTTCGAAATGTATTTCAAATTAGGTTTCAAACTTAAATCTAATTATTTAATCAAAATTTCAATTCGAATTTCGATTTTATTCGATATTAAAAATAATATATTAAAAAAATCGGATTTTAAAAAAATTATATAATATATAAAAATTATATTTAATAAATTAATATGTTATTAAAATCTAATAATTATTTTAATAAATCTAATTAATTTTAATAAGTTTATAAATCATATTAATCTTTATCATCACAACTTTTTTTCCGTTGAACAATAATATAAAGTTTAAACAATACTGATAAGGGTACTAAAGTTCGACCAATCGAACCCATATTCGAATATAATTCAGATTTTGGTTGCTTAAATCTGCCGTACCAAATATATTGTCAACAATTATTACTCGTTGTCCTCGTTATTCACGTTATTCATGTTGTCTAAAAGTGGCTTATGCTTAATTATATAATCAATCATGTGATCAAAATTTATAATACTTTGAAAATATACAAATCGATTTCAACACAATCATATTAATTCAAAAATAACAAAATCGCATGATTTGGTTAAAGTATATATAAGAAACTAATAATTAATAATTGATGATTAATAAAATTAATAATTTTGATGATATTTTTGAAATTCAAACGCACGGACCACTTTCAAATATTATATACACAAATCAAACAATTAAAACAATATAAACAATGTAATGATAGCTTAAACAAAATATTTAGTACAGCAAACCTGAGTAACCAGATATTTGATTCGGGATTTTCAAAACAAACAAGACCTGGGTGACCAGGGTGACAGGGGCAGTTGAAAAAAAAGTTGCGATGATATTATATATAGTATTAATATCAATTTTCTATATATATTTGAAACTTTATATATATATATATAATAAAGATTTTATTTATATATATATAATATTAATATATTTATATATATATATATATATTTTTAATTTATAATTAATTAATTATTTATAATATTTATTTATTTTCAAGATTTTTAATTAATTTTTTGATTTATTTTATTAAATTTTAATTAAATTATAATTTAAATTTAATTTAATTATAAATATTAAATTTTAAAATCTATATCCCTGAGACTAGATTTAATTAAATATATAAAATTAAATTCTTAAATGTTATATCTATACAATTATATTATCTATAACAAATGGTATAATATTATATTTTATATCAAAATATTTTAACTTAATTTTATATTAAAAAATAATTAGTTTAATATTAAAAATATATTTAAAAAATATTAAAAATATTAAAAATAATAAAAAATATTTATATTTTTTGAATTTTTTAAATTAATATTATATAAAAGTTTTTAAATTAATTATTTTTTCGAATTTATGGATTCGCAGAATCAAGTTCAATTTCAAAGTATTATGTTTTATTATTGTATTATGTAATAATAAATATTTATAAGGGAGGCCATTTTTTGAAAATGTATTATTCTTAAAGATTGTTTTTGAATAATTATAAATTATTAATTTATATCTTTTAACTAACTTATTAATCAAATTTTGATTATATTTAATAGTTTTAAAATTATATTTAATAATTTCAATTTTAATAACTTTAAATCTATATATAATTTTATAATAATATATAAATTAAATGAAAAAAGGTAGATATATATATTGTAATATATATTATCTAATAATATTAATTTAATAAAGATTAATTTCAAAAATGTTAATTTATATTAATATTAAGTTAAAATCGAAATAATTGATTTATATTTATTTGTTTAACTATACTTAATCGAGTATAATTAAACTTATTTATTTATTTATTTATTTAGCTGAATAACTGTATTTAATCGAGTATAGCCAAATTTATTTATTTAAATATAAATTCGAAATTGTTAAAGATTTATAGCAAAACTTTTATTTATTATTGAATGTTTTATTTATTATATTTAAAATTGAAATTATTGGATTAATTTTTATTATAAAATATTATAAAAAAAGCTAAAACTTTTTGATAAAATGAAAGATGTTTTGTATAAATTTTTTATAATATATTAATATTAAATTTATTTCTTTTTATCAAAATTTTTTTTTTTTATT
>JANPYM010000015.1:319897-331923 GCA_025890175.1 Ciborinia camelliae
TGATAAGGGTACTAAAGTTCGACCAATCGAACCCATATTCGAATATAATTCAGATTTTGGTTGCTTAAATCTGCCGTACCAAATATATTGTCAACAATTATTACTCGTTGTCCTCGTTATTCACGTTATTCATGTTGTCTAAAAGTGGCTTATGCTTAATTATATAATCAATCATGTGATCAAAATTTATAATACTTTGAAAATATACAAATCGATTTCAACACAATCATATTAATTCAAAAATAACAAAATCGCATGATTTGGTTAAAGTATATATAAGAAACTAATAATTAATAATTGATGATTAATAAAATTAATAATTTTGATGATATTTTTGAAATTCAAACGCACGGACCACTTTCAAATATTATATACACAAATCAAACAATTAAAACAATATAAACAATGTAATGATAGCTTAAACAAAATATTTAGTACAGCAAACCTGAGTAACCAGATATTTGATTCGGGATTTTCAAAACAAACAAGACCTGGGTGACCAGGGTGACAGGGGCAGTTGAAAAAAAAGTTGCGATGATATTATATATAGTATTAATATCAATTTTCTATATATATTTGAAACTTTATATATATATATATAATAAAGATTTTATTTATATATATATAATATTAATATATTTATATATATATATATATATTTTTAATTTATAATTAATTAATTATTTATAATATTTATTTATTTTCAAGATTTTTAATTAATTTTTTGATTTATTTTATTAAATTTTAATTAAATTATAATTTAAATTTAATTTAATTATAAATATTAAATTTTAAAATCTATATCCCTGAGACTAGATTTAATTAAATATATAAAATTAAATTCTTAAATGTTATATCTATACAATTATATTATCTATAACAAATGGTATAATATTATATTTTATATCAAAATATTTTAACTTAATTTTATATTAAAAAATAATTAGTTTAATATTAAAAATATATTTAAAAAATATTAAAAATATTAAAAATAATAAAAAATATTTATATTTTTTGAATTTTTTAAATTAATATTATATAAAAGTTTTTAAATTAATTATTTTTTCGAATTTATGGATTCGCAGAATCAAGTTCAATTTCAAAGTATTATGTTTTATTATTGTATTATGTAATAATAAATATTTATAAGGGAGGCCATTTTTTGAAAATGTATTATTCTTAAAGATTGTTTTTGAATAATTATAAATTATTAATTTATATCTTTTAACTAACTTATTAATCAAATTTTGATTATATTTAATAGTTTTAAAATTATATTTAATAATTTCAATTTTAATAACTTTAAATCTATATATAATTTTATAATAATATATAAATTAAATGAAAAAAGGTAGATATATATATTGTAATATATATTATCTAATAATATTAATTTAATAAAGATTAATTTCAAAAATGTTAATTTATATTAATATTAAGTTAAAATCGAAATAATTGATTTATATTTATTTGTTTAACTATACTTAATCGAGTATAATTAAACTTATTTATTTATTTATTTATTTAGCTGAATAACTGTATTTAATCGAGTATAGCCAAATTTATTTATTTAAATATAAATTCGAAATTGTTAAAGATTTATAGCAAAACTTTTATTTATTATTGAATGTTTTATTTATTATATTTAAAATTGAAATTATTGGATTAATTTTTATTATAAAATATTATAAAAAAAGCTAAAACTTTTTGATAAAATGAAAGATGTTTTGTATAAATTTTTTATAATATATTAATATTAAATTTATTTCTTTTTATCAAAATTTTTTTTTTTTATTAAATCTATTTTTTTTTATCAAATTTATTTTCTTTTATTAAATAAATTTTTTTTTTTGAAATTTTTTTTTTTTATTACTTTTTTTTATTTGCAAATATTATTTAAAATATAAAAAATAAAAATTAATTAATTATTTCAATTGAATATAATAATTAAATAAAAAAATAATTTTAAAAATAATATATATAATTCAAATAATATAAAAATATTAAATATTTTTATTTTCAAACAAAATGATATATATTAATAATTAAAAATAAAAATTTTGATTTTGATATTAAAAAACTAATCAAATTATTTTGATTTTTAATAAAATAATATTTTCTTTAAACTAAAATAGATTTTTTTTTAGGAATTTGTTATTGTTGTAAATACAAAATTGAAAAAATTTTTTCTTTAAATTATTTTCAAAGGAAAGATAAAGAATTCCTTATTATATATATTTTATATAAATTTATAAAAAGTTTATTCAATTTTATATTAAAAAATAATTTATTTATTATAAATCCTAATAAATATATTAAATAACCTCTAAATTCTTAATTTTTAAATTTCCGATTTTTTTATATAATATTAGGTAATATATAATATATTATAAATATTAATATATAAATTAAAAGTTTTTTATATTTTAATCAACGTTTTTTTTTAATATTTAAATTTTTTTAAAAAATATTAAAAAATAAATAAAAGTAAATTATTTATTAATATTTAATTTTTATTTTTTAATTTATATCAATTCAATTTAATAAAATATTTAAAAATAAATAATCTATTATATTACTATTATTTCAATTTGTTATTCAAATATTAATATTACTTTTTCGAAATTTTTAAGAATAATAAAGATTTTTCAATTTTAGCTTTTCTTTATTATTTTAATATCAATTTTAATAAAAGTAATAAAATATATATTTTATTTAATCTATTATTTATATATTAATATTATTATTTCAGAATTTTTAAAAATAAACTTAATTTTTATATAATAATTTCTTTTTAATTTTTTAATTTTAATAATAATAATAAAATGTGTAAAAGAATATACATTTTGTTTAATCAATTATTTGTATATTAATATTACTTTTTTGGAATTTCTAAGAATGGCAAAGATTTTCAAATAAAGAATAATATTTATTATTAAATTATAATCATTATTTATTATTTTTTTTTTAATTATTATTATATTAAAAAATCAATAATTTAAAATTTAATAATTTATTTTTTTTATTAATATTAATATTTTTTTCGTTTTTGGATTTAAATAGTTTATATTATTTATTATATTAAATATAATAACAAATAAATCAAAATTCGAATATTATATTGAATATTATATTAACAAAAAAAAAAAAAACAAAGAAATATAAATCAAAACCTAATTCTTTAAAAACAAAAAACTAAAATTAAAAAACTTATAATTTCAAATCCATTTTCAAATTTGTATTAATAATATAATAAATGATAATAATTTTTATAAAAATTATTTAATTATTAAAAAACTTAAAAGAAATTAGATATTTAAATATTTTATATATTAGTTTTTTAAATAATATAATAAAATAATATTATTATTTAATAATTATAAAACTTATATTAATGTAAAATAGTTTATTAAATTAAAATATTAAAAAGAAATTAAAACATTTTATTCATAATTAAACAAATATATAATAAAAACTTATATTTAATATAAAAAAAAATAATTTAATATATAAATAAATAAAACAATATTTAATATATATAAATAATATATTATTGTTAATAAATTTTTATATTATAAAATTTAGAATTTATATATATATTCAAAAACTAATATTATAAATTTTAATAAATAATTAAAATTAAATAAAAAACTTTTATTTAAATATATAGTAATAAAAAAATATATATATTATTAAAATATATATTTATATATAAATTAAATATTTTTATAAAATTTAATATTGATATATAAAATATTATTATTGTTTTTAATAAAAAATATAAAAGATTTTTGAATTTTTATTAGTTTTATTAAAAAAAATTGATATATTTATTTTTAAATTTATAAATAATAATATTAATATAAAATTTAATAATAAAAAAATTTAATAATAATTTGAATAAAATTTTGTAATATAAAAATATATAGTTTGAAAATAATTTATTTAATTAAAAACGAATTTTTGGAAATATATTTATATAAATATTAATTTATAATAATTAAATTTTTTTTTTATTAATAAAGATATTAAATATCGATTTTATTTATATAATAAATGTATATTTAAAAATCAAGTTTTATTAAAAAAAATAATAATATATAAAAAATATTTAAATTATATTATTTATTTAAATTGCAAATATTTTGTTTTTAAAAATTATTATTTTAAATATATTATATATAACAATTACTATTATTCTAAATATTAAGAATATTATAAAATAAAAATACATTTATAATAAATTTTTAAATTTAATAAAAATAATAATTTGAATAATAAAGATTATATATTATTAATATAAGAATTTATAGTATTATATATTCTAAATTAAAAAACGAAAATTTAAATAATTCAAATTAAATTTGATATTAATAATAAATCGATTAAAAATAATAATAATAAATTTTTATTATTTTTAATTTAATTGTTTAATATTTTTATTAAAAATTTATTAAAAAATTATATTATAAATAACAATAATAATAATAATAAAAATAAAAACTTTAAAAAAGAATTTTTTAAGGAATTTTATTTTAAATAAAGTTTTAAATAATAATATTTTTAATAATAATAAATTAAATAATTTTATAAATAAAAAAATTAATATATTTATATTTAAAAAAAAAGATTGATTAATTTAATTACAATTCAAAATTCTGATCTTTTTTTTTCGATTTATTTTAATTAATTTTAATAATATAAATATATATATATATATAATAATATTTTTAATTTTGTTTTTTTATAATAAAATAAATTTTTAATAATTTAAATAAAAAAAAATGTTTTTAAAAAATTAAATAATTTATTTTTTAAAATATTAAAATAAAAAGTTTAAAAAGTATTTAAGATAAAAGTTTTTTATTTAAAATAAAATATTATTAAAATGATTAACAAAATTGGTTAATTATTATATTTCGAAAAATAAAAATTTAAAGCAAATAAATAAAAAAAAATTGAAAAATATATTTTAAAAAAATAATAAAATCATTTTTTTAATTATTAAAATAGGGTATAATCTAATTAAAACTAGGTTATTTTGAAAAAAAGCAAAAACTAAAATTATAGTTTATACTAATTATTTTTAATATTTTTTTTTTATTTTTATAATATTTTTTTATATTAATATATAATAACAAAATTTATAGTGTTTTATATTAAATTATAATAAATATTTTAATATAAAAATAAAAAGAATCAAAACTAAAATTATATAAAAAAATTTATAAAATTATTTAGTATATATTATTCAATAATTTAAATTTAAATTTAAAATATTTTTTATTAAAATATTATAATTATATATAAAAATTATTAATGAATAATAATAATATAAATAATAAATATAAAGTTTTAAATATATTTATATTATATTTTGATATAAAAATAAATTATCTATAAATCCAAAAACAATAATAAAATAAAAAATATTTGCAATTTATTAAAATAAAAAAATAATTATTTGAAATCCCGATTTTATTAAATAAAAATCTAAATTCAATTTAATTTTATTATTAATTATTAAAATTGCTAATATAATTAAATAATATATAAATTTTATTAATAATTTCTAAATATATTTTAAATATTAAAGAAATTATTATTTAAAATTATAATAAAACTTTAAAAATTATTATTATTATAAATTTTGATTTTTTTATAATTTTTTAAAAAAAATTTATATAATTAAAAATATTAATAAAAAAATAAAAAAATTTGTATTTTAACAAAATTATATATTTTTTAATCAAATATTATTAATAATTATAATAAATTAAATAAAAAATATTAATATTCAATTATTAATAATATTAAAAAAAATAATTAAATATTATTATAAATATATAAAAAAAAAAAAAAAAAATCTTAATTATATTAAAATATAAAAATAAATATTATATATTAAATAAATAAAAAAACTTTATTATTTTTATATATATAAAAAATTTTAAATTATTTTATTATTAAAAAAAATTGATTTATATAAAAAATATTATATATTTTATTAGATTTAAATATATTAAAAATATTTTGAAAATATATTAATATAAATTTGTTATTAAATAAAAATGAAATTAAATATATTATAAATATTATAAAACAATTATAAATTATTAAATTGAAATTACAATAATATTATAAAAAAATAAAAAAGAATTTGAGATTTTTTATTTAATCTGAATTATATTTAATATATATAATATATATAAATTAAATATATAATTTTGATTATTATATTTATAAATATTAAAATATTATTTTTTAAATTATTTTTTATTATTTAATATATAAAGCAAATTCAAAAAGTTTAAATTAAAATAATTATTATTATTTTAAAATATTAATAAATTATATTTTTATTAATATATAAGATTTTTTATTTATTAATAATATTTAATATAATATTTAAACAAAAATATTTTAATATTATTAAATTATTTATAATTATAATATTAAGCTTAATTTTTTTTAATAAATAAATATTGATTTAAAAAAAGTAAATAATAAAATTGAAAAAATTATAAAAAATAAAAAATTGAAAATTGATAAAATTTGAATAAAGGTATTTTTTAAATAATAAAATATTAAAAAAGTTAATAAATTGGATATAAAAAATTAATTAAAAAATTGTACATTTGATTAAAATATATATATTGATAAATATATTATTATATCGAATATTTAATAAAATACAAAAAATTAAGAAAATTTAAATTATAATTTAAATAATATTAATAAATTCGAAATTTTGAATAAAATATAATAATAAATATATAATAAATAAATTGTTTATTTTAAATAATTATTTATTAATTTAATTATTAAGTTTTTAAAAATAAATTTGGATAGGGTAATCGAAATCGAAAAAATGTATATAATTTTGCAAGTAAACAAAAAAATTTAATATTTAATGAAAAAAACAAAAATTGTTGTTTTTATAATTTTTAAAATAATATTAATTGAAATTATTATTTTTGGATTTAAAGATAATATTATTTATAATTTTTTAAAATTATTAATTAATAAATTATTTAAAATTTTGGATTTTAATTTATTAAAAAAATATTAATAAATATTTAAATATTACAAATATTTTATTATAAATAAAAAATTTATAATTAATATTAAATTGTTAAATTAAATTGATTATTAATTATAATAAAAAATTTTTAAAAACAATAATTTTTTTAAAAAATTAAATATATATTTTATAAAAAAAATTTTTAATTTAATTTTATTATCAATTTTTTAATATATTATTTAATTTTATATAATCAAAATAATATTTATAAATATTGTAAAACAAAAATTTACAAAAGTTTAAATATTATTTAAAAATTTATTAAAATAATAAAATAAATTGGAAATATATTATAAAATATTATATTTTATTAAACTTTAAAAAAATTATATTTAAAAAAATTATTTATAAATAATTAATAGTTTTTATTATAATAAAAAATATATAATTTGAATTTTAAAAAAATAATATTATTTAATAATACTTTATAACTTTTTTTAAAAATAAATTAAATATATTAATATAATATTAAAAAATTAATTAAAACTAAATAATTAATTAAAAAAATAAAGATTTTAAATCAAAAATATATAAATATAAAAAATGTTTTTAAATTTATTATAAACAATTTGAAAAATAAACTTTTACTTTATATTAAATTAAAAATTATATTAATAAATAATATATAAACGAAATAAAAATTAATAAATAAATTATAAAACAAAATTCGAAATATAAATTAAAATAATAAATTAAAATCAAATAAAAATATATTAAATATAATTTTAATAAAATTTAAAGATTATAATAATCTAATATTCGAAAATCTTTAATATTTAATAACAAATAATAATAAAAAATAATATTAATTTTTTTTAAAAATTATAAGTTTTTTTAAATTAATAAATTATATACAAAAACTAATATTTTATTAATAATAACTTATACAATTATTATTTACAAATTTTAAAGAATAATATTAAATAAAATGATTTTAAATATATCTTCAAAATAAAATTTTATTTTTGATTTTAATTATATTGCAATTTTATAAATAAAAAAGATAATTGAACTATTATTTAATAGCTTATTCGATTTTAAAAGATTTTTATGGATTAAACGAAATATTATCAAAAAAAAAGTTTGTAATTAAAAAACTAAACAATAATAATATTTTAAAAATTTTAAAACAAAAAAATAATTAAATATATTAAATATAACAATATTAACAAAATTAAAATTAAAGAATAATAATAAAAAAAACAAATCTAAAATATATAATAATAATAAATTATAAAATAAAAAAATTAATTAAAAAAATGATACAAATAATAAAAATAAAAATAATATTAAAAACGAAAATTAATTTAAACTCAATTTTTAAAAATATATTTAATTTTAAAATAAATATTATAGAATAATTTTCAATATTAATTAAATATTTAATAATAATAAATAATTTTTAATATTATTAAATTATTATATTATAATTTTTTAATATATATAATGTTAAATATATAACTAATTGTTTTTTTATTATAACAATATATAGCATTTTTTATATAATAATATACTTTATATTTTATTTTAATTATTAATTTTATTTTTTTCAAATATTTATATTAATATAATTATAAAATTTAATAATAATTATTAATTATTTTATCAAAAATTAAAATAACAAAATATTTAATTTTTTTTAATATACTTTATTTGTTTTTTATACAAATATTTAAATTTTTTCAAACTTTTTCGAATTCAATTTTTTTAATTTTTAAATTCTATAATAACTTCTATTATACTATATAAAACATTAATATTCTTTATAACATTAAAATCCCTATTTATTTTAATTTTTATTAAAGTTATTTTGTTTAATTCTTTTTTTACTATAATATTTATTAAAGCTATTTTATTCTATTCTTTATCTACTATAACTTTTATTAAAATTACAATATTTCTTTTTATATTTACTACAACTATTGCTAAAACTATAATATCCCTTTTTGCATCTATTACAACTATTGCTAAAGCTATTTTACTTTATTTCTTATCTACTATAATTTTTATTAAAACTTTTTTATCCCCTTTTTTGTTCACAATGTACAATATAATTCAAAATCATAATAAGGCTAAAAATTATAATAAAACTAAAAATTATATTAAAACTAAAAATTATAATAAAATTAAAGATTATAATTAAATTAATTTTAAACAAACAAACAATCTTTTTCAAAAACCAAATTGTCTTAAAAATGAATCGAAAATCGAAATTTTAATTTACAATCTTTTTTAAAAATTATTAAAATAAAATAATATTATAAATTTATTTTTTTATATTTCTTTTTCTAATAAATTTAAAATAAATATTATAAATAATATTTTTAAATAGTTTTAATTATTTATTAACAAATACATTTTATATAACCTTTTATATCATTTATTTCCCTTTCAAAAACTTTAATTTCGATTTTAAAAAATAAAAAAAAAACTATCAAAACCTAATTTATAAATATTTCTTTATTTTATATTAATTTTAATAAAATCTTTAAAAATCAAATCTATACAAATTCAATATAATTTATATTTAAAATTATATTTAAAACTAAAAAAGTAAAAAAAACTAAAAAAAAAATTAAATAAATCGATATAATTAATTAAAAGATTTTTTTTAAAAATTATTACAAACAAAAAAAATCGAAAAAAGTATCCCTATTTATTATTATTTAAACTAAAATTTTATAATTATTTAAAATTTTGAAAACGTTTTTTTAAAAAAAACTTTTAATAATATAAAAAATATATATATATTATTATACAAAAACTTTATAAAATTAAATAAATTTTTTTAAAATTTTTTTCAATTTAATATATTAATAAATTTTTATTTCAAATTTTTTACTTTTTAATATTTGTTTTTTTAAAAATAAAAAAACGAATTGATATTAAATAAGAAATATAATTATTATAATAAATATCAATATTTATTTTTTTTTGAAAAATATATTAACTTAATAAAATAATTATAAAAAAAATATACAAATTATATTATTCTTAAACAAAAATATAATCAATTTATATTTAAATAATAATAATATAAAATTTCTTTATTTTTTTAATATTTAAAAATACAAAATTAACTTTTTTAAATTAATAATTAACCTTTATATTTCAAAAAAAATTTAATTAACAATGTTTCTTATATTATTTCTTTATTTATTATTTTTTTTTTCAAAAAATTTATTATAATTTTTTTAATAAAGATTAAACAAAAATATTTGAATAATAAATGTTTTTTAAAAATTATTATATTTATTCTAATTTATAAAATCAAATATTTTAAAATAATCAAATTTATTAATACTTTTACAATTTTTTTTAAAATAATCAAATTTATTAATATTTTTATAATTTTTTTTTTAATATTTTTTTTTGTTAAAATTTGTAATAACTTTTTTAAATGTTTAAATATTGTTAAAAATATTTATAATCGAATTGTAAATTTTATAGAAAATTATATTTTAAATATAAATAGATATATAAAGATTTATAAAACTTTTTATTCTTTTATTTATAAATACAAAATAATAAACAAAAAGTTCGATTTCAATTGATTCTGAAAAATTCTTGAAAAATTAAATTTATAATAAATACAAAATTTGATTAAATTGTTAAATAATTTTTTTTAGAATTTTTTTAGTGTAATATAATAAAAAAATCAATTAAAAAAAAATGTTTTTTTTATATTAAAAAAAATATTTATTTTTAATATTGTTATAATTGATTTTTGTTATTAATCAAATAATGTATAAATATTATTTATACAAATTAAAAGATTTATAATTTAAATATTAATAAATAATACAATTAATGTTTTGAATATTTATAAATAAATAATTTTTATAATTAATTAATTAATTTTATTATAAATTAATAAAAATTAAATAATATATTGTTTACAATTTATTTGTTTTTAATAATATAGAATATAATATTATAAATATATAATATTATTATTCAATATTATATATATATATAATATAATAATAAAAATATAAAGAAAATAAAATATAAAATAAAAAATAAAGAATGAAAATATAAAATATTAGGAAATAGAAAATAAAAAATAAAAATATAAAAACAATTTATTATAATTAATAATTTTTTATAATTAATAATTTTTTATAATTAACAATTTTTTATAATTAACAATTTTCTATGGTTAACGTTTTATTAAAATTAATAATTTTTTATAATTGACGATTTTCTACGATTAACGATTTTTTACAATTAATAGTTTTTTATGGTTAACGATTTTTTATAATTAACGTTTTATTATGGTTAACGTTTTATTATAATTAATATTTTATTATGGTTAACGATTTATTATAATTAGCGTTTTTTTATAATTAATTTTTTATAATTAATTTTTTATAATTAATTTTTTATAATTAATTTTTTATAATTAATTTTTTATAATTAATTTTCGATTAATTAGATTTAATATAAACAGAATTCTAATATATATAAATTAAATAATAAGATATTAATAATTTTTTGTATATAATTTTTATATACATTTATTATATAAACAATGTATTATTATTAATTAAGGTATATAATTATTATTAATTAAAATATATAATTATTATTAATTAAAATATATAATTATTATTAATTGAAATATATAATTATTATTAGTTAAAATATATAATAATTGTTAATTAAAATATATGATTTTTAGTTATATATTCCAAATAGTAATAAATCTAATTTTAAAATATTATATTTTATTATTATATTATATAATATTATAATAAATATAATTTTTAAGTAAAGCAAAAATCGGGGGTTTGGGGGCTGGTCTTTATAAATATTTTTAAAAATATAAGAAAAATAATTCTGCAAATCTATAGTCTGAAAATAAAATTTCCGCGACGGCTAGTTAAATTAAATATTGATAAAATTTAAATAAAAATATTATTAAAATTAAAATTTTGTA
>JANPYM010000015.1:337146-498111 GCA_025890175.1 Ciborinia camelliae
AAAAATTAATATTAAAAAAAATAAAATCAAAAGATTTTTATTTTAAAAAATATTAATTTTAAAAATAAAATCGATATCTATATATATTATATATACATATTCATATTTTATTTTATTTTATTTTTATAAATTTATTTAAAAATATTTAATTTTATTTTATTTTATTTTATTTTATTTTTCAAAAAAAAGTTATTAAAAAAACATATTGTATTTTAATTAAATATATAATATTTATTTTTTAATTAATTATATAATTTATTTATTTAATTAAATATATTAATTAATTAATTAAATAATTAATAAATTATATATTTATTTAATTATATAGGATATAATTAAATGTATAGTAGAATAATACAAATTATACGAATATTATGTAAATATGTGTTTAATATAATTATTCGAATTGTATAGGGTTTTTTTAAAATTCAAAACGCTGCATTAGGAAAGATCAATTTTTTGTTCGAATTTTAATTGAAAAAAACAATATAATGAGGTATTTTTATTTCGATTTTGATTTTTGATTTTATATTGCAATAATATTATTTTATATATTATATATAAATATATAATATAATTATTATTATCTCTTAATTTTCGATTTATTTATAATGAAAAGTGTATATTAACCAATTAGATATTCTGTATCATCAGTATATATCCCCTGTATATGCCTAAAATTCGAACTTGCTACATACACGTTAGAAAGAAAATACATACGCATGTTCATTTTTGAATTAGCGCACTGCCCTTGTGCTTGCTTGTAACGACAGTTAAAGTGTGCAGCATAATTGCCTGACAGGTCTTCGCTAGTAATTCGCTGATAACATTAGCTGGGTAGGTTTAGTTACAATGTCTGATAAATCCTAGTTTTATGTCTATAGCAGCACATCGACCTAGCGATATCATCTCTTTTCTTTGGCATTGCCTAAAGGGGAAGCGGCTAGCCTGAAGTATAGAAATATAAGTGGATATAGCAAAACCTCTCTATAAGGATGTTTTTTTTAGTGCTAAATATAAGGATATAGAGAGATATTCTTTTATAGAGTTTTGGCTAATCTTAGTGGGGTAACATTTTGGCCCAAATATATATCGACCAATTTCGATTGGGTATAAATTTAGTATAATTTTTATAAATATTTTATATTTAAAAAAATATTTTTATATAAAAAGTTATAATAGGCTAGATTTCAATTTTAGGATTTTTAATTATAAAGGATAATCTTTATAGAGAGGATATAAGGATATAAGCATTTTTTACACCTAAAATTCAATAGGATTCAAAATTTAATTCTAATAAAGAGGTTATCCTTATATAAAGGATCCTTATAGAGAGGTTTTGCTGTAGCACTTGGAGATCATTTATTCGTTAACTATTAGAAAATCCATTTTATCATCAGCAGATCTGATACCGGGATTCCATGCATTTAGGTTATAGTGGAGAGAATTCTACCCACTCGGTATGATCAAGCCAGTTCACTTACACACCTGGGACAATATCATTACGATGTCGACGGGAGATATGCATAAAAGGGCCTTCACGCGCTAATAATAAGGTTGATACCGAAGTTCACGGCTTATTGGAAGTATCATACCCAATAGCCCATTCCTTTGGACACAGATGACTATTCATTCATTATGACCTCCAGATTTGGAAAACCAAGAAAGTTGCAATAGATAGGTTGGTTCAATTAAAGTAACACCTTTTCTTGTAAGTTACATGCCAAAATCTGTTGTTATAAAATAGTTCTACATACACTAGCTTGATACAACAATACAATAAATTCAATAAAATCCAAGAGATCTAGTTCAGTGTCCTGAACGAAGTGAACAATAGGTGGATAGCAATTTGACTATAGACATGGCAAACACTAATCTGCAGTGGTGTCTGAGTAAGAATCAGAGGTTTAAGGACATGAGTACGTAATAATCGAAGATAGGCAAAGGCAGGCAACGTGATGATAAAAATCAAGTTTCCCTTTCATGAAAATTAAAGTCTTCACATTCCTTCCTTCAAAATCACTAAAACCCAAAGAATATGTATGGTGCGAAATGCAACAGCCCAATATCAATTGGGCTCCCCGCTAATCCGGCAGACTTAACCGCAACACCTCAAGTTGAAGTATACTTTGCGAGATTAGGCATACTCGAGTATCTAGTATGTTCAAAACCATTCAAGATCTAGAAGATCATATATATATTCTTCACACTTGATTTGAACTTACTCCTCGACTCTATAATGATACAGCTTCACTATCAATTTTGATCGGCGAAGATGAGCAATTGAAATGCACCTATGGGTAGCACTGATGTCGTTGTATTTATCCGCAGCCGCCGCGGGGTCATAGGCTGAAAGAGCAAGATTGGAACATAGATAGATACGGAAGATAGTCGCCATCTTATTAGATCTAGATGGTGGTAAGGAAGAATAGGCAAAATTCAGAACATCATATCGACGGAGATTAAGGCTCTACCTGTAATACTTACCTACCTAGGTAGGTAATGGATTACTGCAGTGTTACTGTAGCCTGTGGCTTATTCGCTAAACCCGCCTGAAGAATGGCTTGTGCATCACTTAGGTACCTACAGTACCTACCTACCTAGGTCCTTGTAGCCGCCCGCTAATAAAACTTCAAGCCGATCATCGCCTCATAAATCAAAACTCCAGAAAATAGGAAATTCCAACTTGAATTTTCACTCTGAAGGTTATGTCCAATACTTCTTCTCACCATCTTATTATCTATGACTCGAGGATTATAGTTGATCCTTCCTTCGGGACTGAATCCCATCAATCAACCTCAAGTTTATGCATGTCTCTGCTGTGTTCAAAAACTTCTTCTCGCCTGTGAACTTCCCAAGAACACCATGAGGTTCTTTTCGTTGTCATGGTTGGATAGTGTTACATCGGAAGGGAGACGTTATCCGATGAACCCCGGAGTTTTCCAAGCAATCTATTATTGAATCTCAGGACCAGGAGAACAATTCACAAATCCTACAATGAGGTCTCACGTATTTCGCACGTGTGGCTCAGCTCAGCGATAGTTATCGAGGTGTCGAGATTCATAAAATGAATCACGGTGTACGATGGACTATCAAGTGGCAATGTCATTGGATAACACAGCTGATCACCACCTTAAAATTGCCCCCAGTTCGATAGTTTGGAATTCAGGTGATTCCCAATACAGAAGGTTCTTGGCATGTTCCTTCTCGACGGTACCATGTGTATGAGTTGCCCAATCCTAAAGTGACATTAATTCAAATCACATATTCACCATTTAATCATTTAATATAGAAACTTTGGGTAGCACTGCATCATCAATTGCTATAATCCCCCCCCAAATAAAGAATGTGGTCTTGTAATTTCAATTTACCAATGTTCAACATTCAATACAACCTTTCAAACATTTCCTTTTCGGGGCAACCTCTACTATCCCCCTCAATATGGAAACCTGGGGGAGGGGTATAAGATAAGCGAATGGCAAGGCGATGAGATGAATTGATAAGAGGGGTAGGTATGGTGGTATGGGGTAGGTTGAACTAGGATGGGGTGAAATATGAAGAGTGAAGAAGGAAACGTGGGACAAAAGTGTGGTCCTTGGAAAGTTTCTATAAGACCTCTTATGATGGCCAATCTGCTTTCCCTCATGGCTCGAGTTATCCATAGCGCATCTCTGAATCATGAATTTAGTTTGGATCCTTCCCTTTTTGATATTGCGCGCTGTTCAAGCGCAAACCGATTATTCACAATATGTGAATGTATTGTAAGTATACAAAATTCTTTCTGGGTGAAAAATATCTAATAGCATAAGTACCGGAACACAAAATGGTGGTAATGACTTCCCTGGTGTTGCTCGACCTTGGGGAATGGTAAAACTTGGGCCAGATCTTCTTATCCAGGGCACCGACTCGTACTCTGGCTATCTTCCTAATGGAAGATTTTCGGGCTTCAGTATGATGCATGAGCAAGGAACAGGAGGTGCACCAAAATATGGGACGGTTGCTCAATTGCCATTAGTGGGGCAAATCACGAATCCTTTATCAAGTATAACTGTCGGTAGAGCAGTTCCTGATCAAGGCTCTGTGGGATATTACCGAGCTCAAACAAGTGACAATGTTGTTGTCGAGCTTGCTGCTACCTCACATGCTGGATTGTATCAATATACTTTCCCCGCTACAAGCACTGGAAACAACATTTTGATTGACGTCAGCCATGTGGTCCCTTCTTTCAGAGGTCAAGGATTAAGTCAAGCATGCGATGGGGGAAGTTTCCAAATATTTCCAGATGGCCATTATGAAGCCTCCGGCGTATACAACAATGGATGGAACAGATCCCCTGATTGGACGATATATTCATGTAAGTCTAGTTTTCATCTTATGATTCCTTGATTTACGCTGATCTGTGAAGGCGGATACTTCAATGTAACACCCTCCGCTTCAAATGTCTACGCAAATACCGCTGCTAGCGGTAGTGTCATTCAGCCAAATAAGTCGGCTACTGCGGCAGACTTGTATACTGCCATTGGTGGATTATATACATTCAATACTACTGCTGTCGCATCACGCGTTGGAATTTCTTGGATTTCCAAGAAGAAGGCATGCCAGAATGTCAACCATGAGATCCCAGATGATACCGCATTTTCAACTGCCGTTTCAGACACCAAGTCTATTTGGAACGATCAAGTCTTATCAAGAATCACAACCACTTCCACTAATACCACAAATCTTGGATTACTATATACGTCCATGTATTTTATGAGTCTCCTACCAACCAACCAAACAGGAGAAAATCCAGGATGGACTTCCACTGAGCCATATTATCAAGATACCTTCACTCTGTGGGATCTATTTCGTTGCGGCACAGCTCTGTTTCACGTGCTTCAACCTACCGCTTACGAGGAATACATTCGTTCCTTAATTGACATCTGGCGTCATGATGGCTACATGCCAGATGCTCGCTCTTCCAACTATAACGGTCGTACACAAGGCGGTTCTAACGCAGACAATGTTCTCGCCGATGCTTACGTGAAGGGTTTAAGAGGTCAAATCAATTGGGATGACGGCTACGCAGCCATGGTCAAAGATGCCGAAGCCCAACCTAACAACACCGTGCCTCCCGACTCAATGGCCCCAGATTCATCGACAAAGGAAGGAAGAGGTGCATTGCCCGACTGGAAACAATATGGTTATATCACCCCAACATATACTCGTGCCGGTTCTCGCGCCGTTGATTACGCATACAATGATTTCTCACTCTATCAAGTAGCCAGTGGACTGGGAAATACCGACGCTGCGGCCAAGTATCTTGCACGCTCGAGAAATTGGAGGAATCACTGGAACCATAATCTAACTTCAATTGGATACTCCGGATTTGTGGTTCCTCGTACAGCAGCAGGATCTTCGACACCTTTCGTAGCTGTTGATCCGTTAACTAATGATGGATATTGGGGTGATCCATTTTACGAAGGAAGTTCGTGGCATTATTCGTGGGGTGATATTCATGATATGGATACTATTATTGAATACATGGGAGGCGATGCCACGTTTTACAAAAGACTGGAGACGATGTTTACAATTGGTGCAAACCCGAATAATCCAGGTGGTATTATTTTTGATGGTACGAATGAAGTGTATGTCTTCCCTCCTTCTCCAATCATCTCATCTCAAAAAGCTCTATTAAAATAACCAACTAAACAAACCAGCACATTCAATGTACCCTACCTCTACAACTTCATCAACAATCAATCCCGCTCAACCTACCAATCACGAAGGGTAGCCAAAACCTACAATCTTTCCCCCGCCGGCCTCCCTGGAAACTCCGACGCTGGCGCCATGCAAACATGGCTTATATGGAATATTCTAGGTCTCTACCCCATTACCGCAACACCCAACTTCCTCATCACATCCCCATGGTTCGAATCTACCACTATTAATCTGTCACCATCAGGAACTTCCTATTACAATAGGAAAACCCTAACGATCACAAGCACAAGTGGTGATGGAAATGGAGATAGTAGTTTTTATGTGCAGAGTTTGAAGGTGAATGGAAAATATTGGCATAAGAATTGGGTCCAGTGGAGTGATGTTTTTGAGAAGGGGGGAACATTGGAGTTTGTGTTGGGGAGTGAACCGAGTGGTTGGGATGAGGCGGGGGAGAGGGTTCCTAGTCCGGCGACGGAGGTGGCGAATAGTCACTACGGTAAGAGAATGTCAAGGAAGTCGATTAGAGGGGGATATTAGTGGTTTTATTGTACATATTTGGATAATTTTATTCATCTGCCTGGTTTGGGAAGTGGATAATGGGCTGGAGCGGAAGTACATCTCATTGGTATGCGTTTCTACACTTTTCTTTTAGATAAAATACCTCGATGCATTTAATTCTATGGCATCTCACATTCTCATTCCATTCTTATTTCAATATTCACTCCATCCCTACTTCTTGATAAGTGAATAAGAAGTTGTCGAATAAGAAGTTATTGAATGAGAGGTTCTTATTCAATTATTCATCTGCACGCCTACAAATCAGGAAACTTATCCAACCATGGAACCTTCAGATCCCCACCCTATTACTCTCCCCTAAAATACCCCAATAACTAACCTTTATCTGACAAGATTCAGCGTTGGGTTTAAATGTTCCTCGGCCCTCGGTATGAAGAAGCATCTTACAGCTAGGGGGTCAATGAGATTGAAGAAGAAGAGATGGGATTCTCGCCTATTCACTAAGATATCGGAATGCAAGTTATGGAACTAATACATAGTATCTGAAAAAAGAATAGATGAGAGCCCTGGAAATTGAGATAATAAGAGGATATCATCCAATAGATACAGGTTTAGACTCTGTAATGTTGACTTATGTCAAGTGGGAACGGCTCCCGACACTTGCGGAAATATTAGTGAATTAATTTGGGCTCTGAAATGCACCTGTTATGTAACTTTGCGGATAAGCATTTGAAGTTTGGCTTGGAACAATGATGAACTAAATATTGGCTCTCATCACCCACCCCGTCTCGTGCCATATGACTACATGATTTTCTGTGCCGGCTCGTTGGAAGGACATAATTTCTTCTCGAGTCAAGCAGCTGCGGTGAAACCAATCTTTGAAATGCATGTGTCTGTGCTGGTAGCCCCGTATAGACAGACATGCCATTGCTGCTTGATTGGCTTCGTGTTGCAATTTGAGCTCGGAAGGAATTTGCCTGTGATAGCAAGCGAGAGTAAAGTACAGTAAACGAGATATTTCTCCTTAGCTTAAAACGCAGATTAATCGGAAACTTCGAGTATACTTTCTGTGCTAAAAGACTGAATTGGAGTGATTTGGCCTTTGTTCTCTGGGGGGTTTTCTTTTTCGATGGACTTCATGATCTATATTGCTCGATCCTTGGTAATGATGATACATCTCACAATCCAAGAGCCTGTTAGCTTTTGTTTGAAAATTAAAATACAATTGGCAAGGTCTTGCGAAGGACAGTAGGTACATGTTTACTACATGTATATTTACAACAGTGATAATGGACGGGGTAGCAATCGCTGGCCTGCTAGATGAAAAGGACCCCGAGACATTTATTGATCGGAGCACTTGCTGTAATAAATGGTTAAAGGGGGAGAGCAAGGCCTAGCAAAGACTATGAATGATGTTGAGCTCGAGTATCCTGAACATTTTCGAAGATAACGAGTAATTGCAGAACGAAAAAGCCTTCGCATTTGATGACTAGTCAGAGCAACAACGTTGCCTTAACTCACGACAGCCAGTGCAGTTTCCATGAAACTTCATATTCTCCCTCACAAAAATCTCGATGCATGAGGAATTTGTTAATTCTCGAAGATTTCATGATACAATTTTCGGATTGTAGGTCTTTTGGTTATAGGCCTGATGATTGCCGATGTAAAAGGAACACTCTAGATGTGGCTATCCTTCAAAGTTCACAACATACAGACCATAGTAAGAAGAGGTAAAGCCTGATTACTATAATATGGTGAATTGGAAGATTTAATTATATCTAAAGAGGATGTTTGAAGGTAACAAAACCAAACAATCAATGGGTATTTTATACGAAACATTACAAAGGTTATTGGCACCGTCCTCTGTGAGACAACCTGCCCCCCGAACTAAAGAGGATGTTTGAAGGTAACAAAACCAAACAATCAATGGGTATTTTATACGAAACATTACAAAGGTTATTGGCACCGTCCTCTGTGAGACAACCTGCCCCCCGAACAAACAATATTATTATTATTCGGACATAAACCAAATCACCAATAAGAACGTGTCTTACGCGCCCTCTCCCTTCGGAATCGTCGTAGGGGAACTGTGGTGGCTTCGTTAGCCACAATCTTCCCGAAGACACCACCGCTGACTTCCGCTGCTAGAACGTTGTTTGGTGCCTTAGCTGCTGCTTCTCTGTATGTCCCATAGTTTTGGGTTCCGTTCCTAAATAATAAATCAGTCAAAGTTCATAACAAGCCAATGCTCATGGTACAAGGAGCTCTCACATTGCATTGATTGTAAAGACCATTCCAGCTTGGCAATGATTTCCTTGGGCACAATACATGAACATCGGAGCAGTATTTTCGACCGTCATGGTGAAAGTCCAGACCACGCTTTGATTTGCCGTTGCTGGAACGAAGCCGCTGTTGATTGCATTGGCAATTGGCTCGCATGGCGTATCGAACGCGGACTGTGTGACAGTATGGTTTTTTTCGGAGAACTGGAATTCCACTTGATCGCCGGGCTGTGCTGTGATCTCTTGCGGCGTGAACATGAGCATATCAATATTTGTTGAGCCCACGACAACAGTATGAATTTTTGCATATGGAGCACTGGGGTCTTGAGTTGGTACTTGGGGTACGTTAGATGATAAACATGCGAAATAGATTCTAGACCACTCACCACCAGATACGAGACTAGCTACCATCAAGACAGTTGCGGAAAATTGAGCGAAGTACATGGTAACTAACTTGTAGGTAAAGTTGTGATTTGTTACTTTGTGGACGGGACGCTATGATGCACTCGCAAGCGGTCACAAAAAGGAGGGATAATGGATTATATATCTAGACTTTGAGAAATAATTGATGACTGATTATGGCATTCTTAGCGATAACTTCAGACAAACTCTCAACGGTTTTTCGAGCTACTGTCTTGTTCACTTCATGCAAAATCTTCATCCGTTCAAACATAGTTAAACTGTTGTCTTCGAGGTTGAATCTTAAAATATAACTGATGTCAGAATTCATGCGGGAATCACTCTTCCGGAAAGAACAACCATCCAGCCAATCCAGTGTCCAGAAATATTTGGCTTGACCGAAACTTTCAAATACCGAAACAACTTTATGGCAGGCAGATAGGCAAGCCTCAAGTTCGGAAAAATATCCGTATTTGTCGTCTTGCGACACAACCTAGTGATCTACAATGTCAAGTCCGTGCGAAAATATCCTTAAGCTTTAGTTTAGAATTGTCTCCACTCGCTGGGAATGGACGAACGAAAGAAAGATATTGAGTAGCCATGAGGATATTGTGAAACAAACCTGCGGCGAATCATGAACCAAAGCTCTCTCTTGAAGCCCAACACACTTTGGTGTGTCACCGAGAAAGAGATTGCTGCGCGTCAGTATCTTTACAAGCCGTTGATGCCGCTCGTATATATCAATGATATATCAACATGTGGAGCACAAGTTCCCAATTTGAAACTAAGCATTCCCAAGAGTGCTAACTTCCCAAAGTTGGGATGTTAATGCAAGATGCATCCACATTACCCAACTCGGTAATCCTCGGCCTGATGTCGCCCAAGAAAACACTCCAGCGAGGCAATTGTAACATTCCTCACAGACAGGATTGATTCATCTCCACGGGAGGAGGAGTCAAGTTCCGCTTGAGGCTCATGCCTCAGATTCCATTCAGTCTTTAAATATAGGACAAAAGATAAGACGATGAGAACCTATCTATCATCTCTTCTTTGACTCCAGGACGTTTACTCTTTGCTCTCTTAACTAGTGGAAACGTCTTCTACGTTGGTATTTGAGCGCACCAAACATGTGTCGTGTAAGAAAACTTTATTCCAAAATTCTCAACGGCGTATTACTTGCATCAAGATCCATGGAACCTATCAGTCTCTACGTCACAAACATACAATCATAGTGGCACTCAGGGCCTGAAGAACCATAAGAAGTGCATCCGTGGACTTCGCGCTCCAGTATAGCAATTCGGCGAACCGACATGGCACAATTTACAAGTTATCATCCAGATTCCAGGTGTGAATTATTACTAAAATGAATTCCAACAATTGAAATTATCGCCCATCAAAGTGTCCAGATGGTTACTCACAAAACTTTAAGTATTGTTATCTGGTATTTCCAGATTCTCC
This sequence comes from Ciborinia camelliae, assembly GCA_025890175.1. Lineage (NCBI taxonomy): Eukaryota > Fungi > Ascomycota > Leotiomycetes > Helotiales > Sclerotiniaceae > Ciborinia > Ciborinia camelliae. The sequence goes on from JANPYM010000015.1 coordinate 347,502, forward strand.
TGCTGATCTGATATTACTCTACTCACACACAGTTTGTGAATAAATGCTAATAGAGAACAATTTCACAGCTTTTTTCGTTCCCCACAAAGCCATGAAATTGTTCTCAACTTTACGAACAATGACATTATTCCACCCTTTTTTTCTCAAATGACACAGCCACTCAAATTAATGGAATTTTTCTCAAATTTCCGAACAATAACCCTGTTCCACTCCCCTTTCTTGAACAAGGCCAATCTAAAACATACAAATAGCTCCAAATTTCCATGCATAGCTCCTATTTTCCATCAACACACCACAGAAAAACAAATGTACAGACACAAACAAATAACACACATCAGACACCAAACCCAAAGACCATAGACAAAAATGACAACCACCAAAAACGTCATCTGTGCCATCCTCACCCCAGGCGAGTCTCCTAACCCCTTGAACACCTGCTACGCAAACGAAACATACCACCACTTTTGCGGGCACATCATCACGGTCCACACACATCATTCAGCCCTGTGCAATGCATGCCAGAAGCCAACCGAACTGATACCAATCGGAACAGAAACCGAACTCGATGGTTCCCGACTCTCCATTTCTAAAATCAGCAGATTGAGAAGTTCAACGGTTACCAAACCGCCCACTACTAGCTCCAGCAGATTGAGAAGCTGGATCGCCAGGAAACCCAGCTCCGGCTCCGATTCACGAAGCGGAACTCTTCGATCTCCGACCCCCTTCTACCCTATCCCAAACCCCTTCTACCCTATCCCGAACCCCTTCTGCCTCATCCCGAACCCCCTCCACTCCATCCCGAATCCATCAATGCCCTCAAGTCATCCCCCGTCCCTTCTACGAACCCGGTCTCTGCCCCTCGTGTTCCCAGTTCATGGGGATGGGTCCTGGAAATGAAAAGAAGGCGGAGAGAGAGATGACGGGAAAAGAGAAAGAGCAGTGGGGAGAAAAGGAAAAGGGATTTGGATGCGGGGATGCAGGAGTGGGTCAAGAGGATGAACAATTGGGATGACGGGGTGAAGATATTGAGGAATGGAACCATCGAGGCGGAGAGAGAGTATTTGAGACTGATCGAAGAGAGAGAGAGGCTCAAAAAGAGGGATAGGGATATAGGATCGGGAAGGGAGCTCTGATTTTTCTGATCGAGAAATGGAAAGATTTCCATTGAACAAGAAGGTGAGTCAGGTGAGTGGGATAGATATATAGATATATATTATCCAAAGGTAAGTGAGATTTTTTCTTTCTTTTTGATTCCTGCAGGATAGGGACGAAAGGGGTACAACTGGTTTACTAGTCTGTTAAATAAAAATACCCAAATTCAAAAAGAAATATTTCTAGAAAAAGAGAATTTATATGTAAATTGTTCTATGTATAATATAGTGAATTAAATATGAATTTTGTGATATGTGATAACGAAAACCTATGTGAGTGAACCCTCTATAGCTTTCCTAAGGGCCAGTATTAAAAATAAGACGTTATATTATGTACCCCGACTCGTTTTACTTCTTGCCAAAATACACTCTTTGCTTTACAAGTTTATGCCACAAACAAAAGAAGCACTTTTTCATTAGACCAAATGCCCTGAGTAGTGGTATATTTTAAACCCCCTGAACATTTCCAAAAGTCCTCCTGTTGGTCTTCTTGATAGCAGCATAGGACCAAGAACTGCATTAGTTGCAAATTTGGATTGACTATTAGCAACAATGCTTTTACATTCTGTCCATATGAGGGTTCGGTCACACACCGCGATAATGAAGTCGCCCAGGTCTTAACCGTACTTGCTATTACTCCATCCTCTCTCATATTTGAATATATTGTATTAGACTAGATTATCGGGTATCATTGATTTATTAAAGTGCTTTTTCCAATTCCTCCGACAAAAGAAAAACTTTGACTCAAGTTCTTTCTTTTCCATTTGTGTTCTCTTCCCGCTATCCTGTGTATCCATAGCCCCTTTTGCTTTCCAACCCATTCCTGCGAACCGGACCCGTATCATACAAAATATTATTTCCCCCCTATCCCATTATTAATACGTAAGATAATCTTCTCCGCAGCGTCGCTACTTTCTATTTCTTGCATGGCTCAGGTTAGACCACCCCTCACAGCCAAAACAACCATCTCACAGTCCCCACAGCACCTCTCCCGATGCCCATAGCCACCCTACACAGCACGACCATAAACCAAACACACCACATAACCCCCACCAACGCCCATTCCACCATAACCCAACCTCCTCTTCTCACCCATCTCAATCTTCTTTTCCTTCTCCTAATCATCTTATCCATACTAGCCGTCAACTTATTAACTTCCAATATCTGACTCGTGACTAGATCTTTTGAGACCTCATCTGCCTCATCCGCAGCTTTTCTCACCATTGGAGTTAGGTTGTCTACCAGACGGCTATGTAGGGCTCCCATGTCGTTCAAAAGTGTTTGTATGGTATTCAAGGAGAAGTTTTCTTGAGATTTTTGCCATAATTGTGCTGAGAGTTGAATATCATCGCGAATGACATTTGCTGCTAGTATGTGTTGCTGTGACCTCGGGACTGAGGGAAGAGGCTTATTGGTAAGAGAAACGATACCTTCGTAGTATTTTCCTTGCGCAGTACGAAAATCTATTGGCTCTGCAGCCCGACGAGTAAGGTACATGGACTTTATACCAGAACTGTAAAGACGAGCTTTAACGTAAGCAATGTCACGTCTCGTCATAGGGCCACGATGAACCGACACTGCGCTATCGGATTGACTCCGCCGTCTGTTTACATCAAGAGACGGGCGTCTATCTTCATTGGCTTTGACGTGTGATAAGCCAGTGACTGGCATTTTGTCGATTTTGTGGCCGGGATATCCAAGTATGGCATTAAGTCGAGCATCTGCATTACGGACGCCTCGAGCATAGCTACCTTTACGAGTTGAGATATCGGACACATTAGAAACGCGTCGATTCCCCCCTTCTGGAGATGATGCTGGTGAGACTCCATCAATCTCAATTCTTGGAGGAGGTTCAAGTTTTGATCTGGACGAATTCTCGATCTCTGAAGATTCGGCTTCGATGACTGCTTCTGCTTTGCGGCCTTGTGTGGACCTTCCGCGATTTTCTAATGGTGGCTTGAATGTAGGCATATCATTTATATAAGTTGGTATCGAGTTGTTATGTGGCAATTCCAAATCTACTGATGTCGAGTCTTGTTTATCAAGGAGAATCATCTTTTCGGTATCGCGCATCGGCGTGCGATAATCTTCCATATCAGATTCATCGGTCGAAACTGTAGAGTTATTCCAATCCTTCTTCCAAAGAAACTCACTAACTCTAGCAACTGGTCCGCGAGAGCCTTTGAATAATCCTCGAATGCCAGATGGTTCATCGCCTCTGCCCTTCCGTAGACTAGTCTGCCTCTTGAGAGATTTTGCACTTTCTTCTGTGTCTCTTGATATGAGCTTCTTCGTAGGGCTGATAGATCGGTAGCGACCATTTGTAGTATCAGGAATATGCTCTCTAGGATCGATTCTCGAACCAATAGAACCAATAGAATCAATCGATACACGAGATTTGTTTGGTTCATATTCACCACCACGGTCTTTGCTATGTTCACGAAAGGGGTTTATCTTAGATTTGACCCGCGATAAGGCCCGTTTTCTATTTGGCGATGACCGGCGACTACGCGGTGTTGAAAGGTCCAGTCCAATGCTGGGAACAAAATTAGATAATCTAGAGGCCCGAACTTGTGGAGAATTGGGTGCAGTGGTGTCGAAGTCATCCAAAGAGTTTCGAGGACTGACACCCGGTACTTCAAGACTTGGTCGTCCTGATGAAGTAGAAATGAAAGGATGCCTTTTCTTAATAGGTGAATCTTTATTGACAGCCTTCGAGTCGGTCCTCCTTTGGTGCAAACTTATACTTGAATCTGATTTCTCACCGCTGTTGAGTACTGGGAGTGTTGGTGTTTCAATAGCTGGAATGGAAGCCTGTTTACCAATCTTATTTGGTGTCTTCCAATTAGAACCCCCGGATTCCTTCGCAAGCATTTCCAGCATCTGCTTCTCAAGAATATCTTTGCCGTGATCGTCTTGACTTTCGTTCGTCCCGCTATGTCTCCGTCTTGAGAATCTTTTTATATATTCACTGTCGGAAGAATCAGAACTAGATCTGCTCCTAGAACGTAAAAAGCGAGAACGTTCGCGGCTTGCATTATTGCTGCCATGTTGTGCAGCTGCGTCATGGAGTTTTTGCCGAACTTTAGAGGCTGTACTTTCCGAATGCTTATCTGAATCAACCTGGGAAGACCTGAACTCGGGAAATTTAGTATCAATACGAAGGTCCACAACCGAGTTCGATGTTTTGTGATGAGAACGATCTGGTGATTTGAAGGAATCGAAATCCTCCGTTTTGCGTGGAATAGATTTCCTGGGCTCGATATTTCGAGGAAACATTGGTCTCCCATTTCGGTCTTCGATTAGCGTCTTATTGTCACCCTGTTCCATCCAGAAAATATCTGCAAGCATATCTGCAGGATCGGTAGTCCAGTCAATTCTCGGTCTCGCCAATTTAGGAGCTGTTTGGATTTTACTTCCGGCAGACTGGGGTGATGTATGCGGTGAAGATCCTTCTTCGATGGATTTTGTGAAAGGCGGCAATGCTATATGATTTCCGTTGACAAAATTGTCACTTAGTGCAGCCTTTGAGACCTCGTCAACCCACCATGATACCTTGTGAACATTTCCAAATTCCTGTACCTCTCCGTCAATAGAGATCCGAGCTCGAGCACGCACTTTCCTATTCCTTATGTATTGTAAAGGATTATATTCCCTCCCAAAGACACGATAAGCTTGTTCAGATGTAGAGCCTGAACCTGATGCAGGAGATGAGAAAACAGGACCACCAGGACTGGTATACTGACTCTTCTCCACATGTCCAGCTTTCAAAGGAGGAACGTATTGTAATAATCGACGGTATTGGGCCATGAGCTCAATTGCTTTCTTGGCCTTTTCTGCTCTGGCTAAGGTAGATGCAGAAAAGTGGTAATGATAGGTAGTATCGGTTGCATCTAAAGCTATTGGTAAAGGGCTGATTTTTAGCCCAGATGAAAGGCGTGGCGACCCTATGAGCGCTCTATCACTTCTGTCGGGTTTCGGTGAAACATTCCTCGACACTCTTCTCTGCTGTTGTAAATGGTGACGTAGACTGCCTCCTGCAGCCATCTCATCTCTGAAGCCCAGAACACTTGAAGGTACTGGATTAGAAATATTACGCCTCGATGCTATTCTTCTGCTTTCACTAAGATTCAATGCCAAATTAACAATCTGGGCGGAATCAACATCAAGTCCACTCGGAACAGCCATCTCGGATGCATTTATGCCTTGTCCATGCTCGTTGTGTGGTGTCGTATTTTCATCAATTGTATCTTCCTCTTCGATCCCCTGGGTCGCGGGAGCGCTGGTCACATTTGAAGCCAGGGGACTTCCTACTCCAGTACTACTGCGCGACTGCCTCTTGTTCTGTTTCTTGTCTGCTGATTTGCCTTTCAGGTCGTGAAGCAGTCCCCGACTGCGTGATTGATTTTCTGCCGCTGCCGTGGATGAGCTCTCTGCGCTGCGATGAAATAGGGAAGTTGACAATAGGAAGCCTCCGCCACTTCGACTCTTGTTCTGGACCCTATGGTTGCTTCTGCCATCTTTCTTAATCCTGTCCTCTATGCCCCCATCTAATCCACCCTGTTGTTCACCTTCCTCTTCGTTCAAGTTACTTGTCACAAAGCTATTCCGATTACTGGCTGCCGTACTAGACTCTCCCGTCTCGCTGCTGTCGTTACTATATCGTTTTTTCGAACTCGAATATATGCTTGAAGTCGTTCGGCGTTCGATCGGAGAAGTGCTAGAACTGTTTTTTGTCGTGGCGTCTAGGGTAGAATGAGATGTCATGATTTTCACTCGGTCGAGCTATCTGTATGCAGTAGCATTCAAGTCGTGAGAAATGAGTGCTATTGCATGTTGGAAAGTTGACAACACAGGGAGGAGTTTGTTCAATAGCTTATGAATTTGAAAGTTGTACTTTGTATGTATGGGAGTATAATCACCAGATTAAGCTTTCACATGCATGCCGGAGAGATGTTGATCCACAGGCCATTTGGGGTCATTCTAGTCCCAATCCTAGTTCTGATGCGAATTGATTTTACGGTTTCGGAAGCCCAACCATTCCTAAATAGTCATATTGAGACCCTGTATTTAATTTAATATTTTTAATTTAATCAAATACGATGAAATAAATCATGAAGAAATTTTATAAAACTGAGAGCAAGTCATAGAAAGTCACACAATTCATATTGTAAAATTTATGGCAATAAAAAAGATTGGATAGTCTAATCTTCACAGGTATAACCACAGTAATAAACCCCCAAATGCAGGTTGAAACTCCTTGTCCAAGCCATGAACGCCATCTTTTCTCAGCTACAATGACCACCATTACTTCTCTTAATTTCTTGGAGCAGCTTTTCCAGACTTCTCAATCTTTCTCCTCTTAGCTCTTAATGCCTCTGCTTCAGCATCTTTCTTCTTATTACTGTAAACCATCTTCTCTAAAATCTTCCTCTTCTTCCTGCTCATCATCATCTTAGATCTCTCCAACTCCTCATCTTCTTCTTTCGCCTTCTTAGCTGCCTTCTTCTTGGCGTCCGTCTTAGCTTTCACCCTTGGGTCAACTTCCTTTTCTTGTAAGGCCACACCTGACAACTCAGCCTCGAGTTCTCGTTGACGTCGAAGAGCAGCGGTTTCGCCTTCATCTTCACTATCTTCAGCCTCTGAAAACCCACCGAAAGAATCGTCGGCTTTTTCAGGAGCCTCGTCAGATTCATCATCGGATCCAGCAACATCCATGCCCTCGGCAGTCTCATCCACATCCATAGCTGTAAGGAGATCTGACTTTTTAACAGCCGCCTCGGCATCGGAAACATCTGCCTCGTCCTCGCTACCGCTTTCTATTTCAAGTTCCTCGTCCTCCCTTTCTTGGTCTGCAAGAGGAGCCGATGGATCATACTGACCGCGTACTTTCTTGACAAAGGGACTCAAATGTGGAGGCAATTGTGCACCAGGTGCATACAGGTCTGGTCGTTTGAGCTCTTCATCGTTGATACAATCCCAAATCCATTGTGGTTGAATATATATGCGACCAGGAACTCGAGCTCCAGGTCTCAAACGCTGAGCTGTTTGATTGTCTCCCTTGACTTCCTCGTCCTCCTCGGGTTGAACTTGCACGGGTGGGCGATCAACTACTTGATGAGTGATCGACGGGTCCGATTCGTTATGAGTGAATGCACCCTCTCCAAGAACTGCGTCCCAGCCAATTCGCTTACAGCCGAATGCTCGAAGAATGAATTCGAGAGGTTGGCGAGGGGTTTCTCTTGATAAAAAGAAAGTAAACTTTGAAAACAAAGTCGATGGATCTGTGGCAGAGTAGGAAGGTTGCATCAGAATATCACCACCTGGTGCGGCTGGCTCGAATTTATCGATAGTCTCAGTTGCTTGCTCTTCCTCTTCGTCACCGGCCGAATTATTGATAGTCTGCTCAGCCTTCTTCTCTGGCGCATTGAGTTGAAGCATCAATTTATCAATCTCAGCTTGGAGCTTTGGATCTGGCTTTGAAGCCTCGCCATTGGTGATTTGTTTTGGTTGCTCAATGGCACCAATGCCATTTCCTTCCAACGAGAATGCTCCTAGACCTGCATCTTGATCATCTCTCGCCTGATCGAATTTGGGTGGGTATACCAATCCAACAGAAGTGTAGAGACGGAAATTGACGAAGCCCAATAAAGTTTGGTAGAACTCGACGAAAGTACCCATAATTCGAAAGTCCACATCTCCAGTAACTCGTTGGTTGAATCTATAAGGTACGAGCCACAGAATATCTTGTCCTTGTATAGTCGCCTGGTAGTAGATTCCTTTGATAGACAAGAATGACTTGCGCAAGCTGTTTGAGACAATTAAATAATGTTCGAATTCCAAACATAACTTCTCGCATCTTGCAATCATCTTTGCGGGAACAGTCGAGGTTGAAGGCAAGTTTGCAAATAAGAAAAGCATCGACAGGCAGTCATCAAGATCTCGTAGCGCATCGATAAATGTAGGATATCTTTCTCGGATGATGTGATCCAAACTATATTTAGTCTTTCCAGTTTTCTCCGGTCTTGATGCGTTTCGCTCAAGTCTTGCAGCATCGTGGGCATCTCCTCGTCCTAAAGCTTTCGAAATTTTCTTCTCTAAAGCTTTCTGCTCGCGGAAAGCATCGACAATCTTTTCGTGCAATAACCATTGAATGTCTTTGGTGTAGTAAAAGGTAGTGGAATGGGTCGAGGATTTTGACGCCTTCTTCTTATTTCTTGGTTCTCGAGGATAAATTCCTTTCCAGATACATAACTTACGAAAGTCTGGGAGGCTAAATGATCCAGAAATTAGTACTTTTATGGGGGAGAAAAGTAGAAAGATGATGCCAATGCGACTGAAGGAATTGGAGAAAGGACTGTATTAACGCTACAATCCATGATTGTACTTACGATATTTGTAATTTCCTGACTGCTTGAGTTCTGGTAATGAAGTTCTTGGCTTGACCAGAGGTTCCCTTCTTCTTAATTCTTCCCATTGCTGCTGTTACGATAGAAATCCCAATGAAAATGGAGATTGTATCGTGGGGGATCTCGGTCGTGCTGATATAAAAAAGTTCCCAGCAGAGAACTTTTTTTTTATTTCTCCAAGTTCTCGCCGCTAATCAATCGAAGAAACTTTGCTGATTGGATGGATTGTCTCACCGCCTTGCACGGACCATTCGACCCCAAAGAACAGAACTTCAACAAATCGATTGGTGGAGAGTCGAGTCAGAGAGTGAAATAACGAGTGAGCGAGTGAGTTGAGATGAGATGAAGTTAATTAAGAGTTCAATTTGAGCTTCATTCTTTTGCTCAATAAACTCAGTATACCTCAATCATGTCAATCATGAATATCGATAGGAGGAAAGGTGCGCTTTTTGGCACAGCAGTTGCTATCCGGCTGTTACTATTCGCATCTTTCCCCGGCCTTCCAGATTTGTTGACAGCACGAGTGGAGATATCTACACCAGTAACAAGTTTTAAGAGATGTATATATTCCATACGTATAATGCCACTATTGAATCTGTGACTGATTTCTTATAGTACAAGAGGGCCTCTTTCTTTATAATCACAACGTTTCTCCATACGATGGGGGTGTCTATCATCAGGCCCCATTGTTCCTCCCTCTCTTCTCTCTCCTCCCAAGCTCTTCGATATACCCCGCATTCACCTATCTACTATACATTTTCGTGGACCTTTTGAGCGCGAATGCTCTAATCAATATAGCAGACTCTGGAGAAGCAGGAAATTCGACGCTCTTTACATCCCCTAGGAAGGACAAACGGTGGACCAGTTTCGCTGTTGCTGCTGCCTTTCTTTTCAACCCATTCACCATTGCAACCTGCATCGGCCGTCCAACAAGCGTATTCACAACTTGTGCTATACTCTATGCTATTTCGAAAGCATTGGTTGGTGCCTCTTATAGCTCGATGTTCGCCATAGCATTCGCAGCGTACCTGTCTATGTATCCCATACTTTTATTTCCTCCTCTAGCCCTGCTATGCTATGATCGTCAACGTCCTAGCAAGCGCCAAGAGTCTTTACCATTGTTCATTGTCATCAATGCTGTAGCTGTCAGTGGGTATTTATACTCACTTCTACACATATCGTATATAATCACAGGGTCTTGGGAATTCTTATCATCCACTTACGGTGTCCAACTTCTGCTTCCAGATCTTACGCCAAATGTTGGACTTTGGTGGTATTTCTTCATTGAAATGTTTGACTCCTTTAGATCATTCTTCCTCGGTGTATTCTGGCTTCACCTCTCATCATATGTTGGAGGCTTGACCCTTCGCGTGAGACGCCAGCCTCTTTTTGTTCTCACAATACTCCTTGGCATTTTTGCGATTTTCAAGCCATACCCATCGATATCCGATACCTCGTTGTTTTTAGGAATGCTTCCTATCTACAGCCATCTCTTCCCATTGATGCGATATACCTTCCTGGCTTCCTCGACAGTGTTATATGCAACATTGCTTGGTCCAGCTTTTTACTATTTGTGGATTTATGCCGGAAGTGGAAATGCCAATTTCTTCTATGCAATCACGCTCGTGTGGAGCCTTGGCTGGAGTGTCTTGGTGGTTGCGGATTTACTTTATGCCGTCCTCAGGGACGAATGGGAAGTCGAACGACCGGAAATGAAGGGTAAGGAGGTCCGGCAAATTTAATTATGACATCAAGCAATAAGATTTGGATCGAGTTTATCATTGACATTTCGTTGGTGTAATTCGTTATGTTGTGACTCGTTATAGATTTATCCATAACATTGGCCTGGATCCACCGTTCAAGGACAAAATCTCCGTAAAATGTTCATGAATATCAGAATCATGATCCAATGTTTACATATCCAAATCCAGACGGGTATCACGCGGTATCCATCCTGGACCGGAAATGATGGCGTACATACAAGTATGCTGTCCTTCTTTTACTAATCACAGCCATTGTTTTTTTTAGCTGCGCCGTGGAAAATGTGTTGAGGCTTCGTTTAAAACCTCGCCTCTCTTTTTCTCGCTCCTTCTCCTCTTTGAGCTCTCTTTTCTCATTTTCCCTACTCTGCTTCTCGGCAGCTTTCTTGCGTTTCTTCCTTGCTTTTACCTCCATCTTATTTTGTTTGGCTCTCGTTATCGCGATTATTTCTCCTTTTTTCGTTCTCCACATGAGTGCTTATTTGGGCCGCCATTACCTCATCAATTGCCTTGCTGTTGTGGCACCCCAACGCCTTTTGCCCTCTCCTAATTTTGTCTCCTGGTTTTCTCTCCTCCCTTTCAAGTTTGTTTCCCACTTCATTCGTGATTTTACCTCGATCCAGAGGTCGTACATGGCAGAGGAAAAATGTTGCATTTTTGATTTCTGTCGTGCATTGACATCAATGCTCGAGACAAAAGATGGCGGGTGGACTATAATCGAGGACTCCGAAAGAGCCGAAAGAGCCGATGAATGGACTCTACTCAAACACTCAACAAGATTCGGCAGAGGGGTTGTGTGTGGAGATGTTGTAAGGGGAGGGACTCTCGGCAGAGAGGTTGTAGGAGGGGCTGTAGGTGGAGGGGCTGTCGGCGGAGGGGCTGCAATGATGCAAGGTCGATCCTTTGCAGCAGTCGAATCGACAACAATACCATCCTCGGGGATATCTTGAAGAGATAAAATCGGTCGTGCCTTTGACTTTCTGAGTTTTTTGGAGACCATGGTGGTGGTAGAACTGGGTACACACAACCTGTGAGCGTCGAGTATGTTTATGGAAGAGTAGAAGAGTTTTACTCTATAAGTGGTAGTAGTTAAGATGTGAGGGTTGCCGATGCAGGATAAAAAAATCAATGACATATGTGTGATTTTGCGGTCACCAGAGGTCTAGACTCCAATCTACCTAGTCCGTCACTTAAGGATACACTATCACTTGCTAACGTTTACTATGGCATTTTCTTGATAATTCTATTGTTAAAACAGCTCTACTGATCCTCAATCGTACCTGATTCTAAGCCAAATAACTGTAGCTCACAATTCCAGGCATGTAATTGGGATAACCCCTCTCAACCCCTCTCCATAAACGCAAAACGGCTGGAAATAGCATATGTGTCCATATCTTATTAGTAGGTATGTACCTGAAAAATACCTAGGTATTTGATCAATCAGAATAAGAAATATTAAAATAATGAAATCTATAAACCGCTTAAACTTCCTATTCAATTCATCTAGAGCTTAAATATTCTTTAAAAAATCAGACATTCAATATTGAATAATGCCATTTCCATTGGTGCTGTGAAATCGGATACAAGCGGTAACCATTTTTTTTAAACTGCCGAGGCGGTGAAAACAAACGAGCTTTTCCTGATCTAAATCAGCAGAAGCCTTCCCAAAACATCTGCCTGATGGATTTTTAAAGCAACGGCAATGCATGCCTTTTCACAATGTCGTCACCAACAAACTCGTCATTCACAAGTTCATCTCCATCCCGTGAAAATCGCTGGAAGGGGCCTGCTTCAACCTGGCAACGAATCACGGAAGAAGAACGTGGTTTGGCAGCCTCGTTGGATGAGCTCCGAAACAGAGATTTGAGCGTTCACTTATATAATTCTTTTGCATTAAAAAAGCGAGCCAAAAGACTTGTCGGGAATGGTGTTGGTGATGATCGAGAAGAAGATCTTGGTGATTCAAACGGGTTTGTGCCTCCTAAAAAATGGTCTGCGTGGCCGATTGAAGCGACGGAGGTGCCGAGGGAAGGCGAGCAGATAGGCCTAGATGATGAAGATGAACTATTCACTTTGAGAAAAAAGGAGGTTGTGAAACTTAGTAGAGACCTGGAAGATATTTTGATGGGAGTTACATTGAAATATGCAAAGGAAAGATTCCTGGCGAGAGAAACCGCCGAGGATCACAATGATCACGCCAATGATGGTGATGCAGAGGATCTGGATGTTGATGAACCGCAACAGGATCCATCGGATGATGTCCAAAATGGAGAAGAAAGCATTAGAAAATCGTCTGAACCACCTCAAACCACCACTATCCTCCGACCCGAGATTTCAGCCGATGACGAGCACTCTCGAGAATTGCTGCGACCATCAGTCAGACACACTCTCTCGAAGTTGGATGATGTCCTGATGGCTTTGCACCATGCACGCAAAACCTGCCGGCAGTATGCCTCACAAGCCGAATTTGATACAGATGTGGAGACTCGCTCACGTGCAACCAGCATAGCAGGTGATGCTACGGATAGAGATTCGCCTGTTAAAAAACCGAGGGGTCGACCTCGCAAACTTAATTCTACTGGTAATCCTTTAGGCATTCATGAACTTGCACCGAATGAGAATGGCCTTGACGATCCGGACCTTTGGCGAGCAAAGAAAACACATCGAGGACGGCCCAAGAAGGTTTATGAAAGGCTCGAAAGTGAAACTCGGCATGAATATCTTACTCGGGTTGCCAGGATTCAGAAGAAGCCACTACCTAATTTTGCCCCGCCAATTGAACCAAGTACATCTAAAAGAAGAGTCACGCCTGTATCAGTATCTCCTCAAAAGTCACCAAGAAAACTTTCAGAAAAACCACGCAAGCATATGCTAGGTCTCAGAGACTGGAGTGAAGTATTGGGATCCGCCGCCTTGGTTGGATTTTCGCCGGATGTCATTGCTAGGGCTACACAAAGATGTGCAGGTTTATTTGGGGAGAATATGAAAATGAGGACTATGGTTGAGGGGCCTGTCATCAAAGGGAAAGATGATCTAGTTACAGAGTATCATCCAGGAATGATACCCGATATTGGCGAATCAGATATATCTGGATTATATTCGGATGAATCTTCATCCGAAGAAGAATTTTCAAACTCAGTATCCGATACAGAGAACGCGGAGAATGATGAATCTCGGCCCCAATCTTATTGCCTTCTTGCCCAATGCCAGGGCAACAAGGAAGGCTTTAAAACGGCAGCCAAATTGTCGAGACACGCGCAGGCCGAGCATAATTCTTCAAAGAGAAAACTCGTTGATAGTGATGATGAGATGGATGGGGCAGTACACACTGATAGGTTTCTCAAGCCAATCACGGGGAAGAGAGGATGGCGGGGTCTTGATAAGGAAAAAAGGCAACGAAGCAAATCGGGAATGGGAAAGAGGGGTCGGGAAGAAGTATCCGCGCAAAGTGATATTGAAGATGAGGATGAGGGTGCATCATTGGATACATATTCGGAATCAGAGTCGGAGGAACAGGATGGGGAGTTGGATGAAAATGACGATGCTGGTAGCGATGATCGAGAGGGCAGTTTGGTTTCTTCGTGATCTGTCAATGCCTACTTGTCATCAAGTGTGTCCAGTAATAATCACACTCATGTAGAGTTTTCATACCGTGGTTTATTGTTCTTTCGGCTTTTTATTCAGCGAATTCTTCTATCACTTGGGACTATGTGCAATTGGTCTTAGCTTTATGGATCTCAAGAAGTAGTTCGTCAAAAATTGTGAAGATATCGTTTCGATTATGGGAAATTTTGAGATCATTAATCAGATATTCGATGAATGCTTTTAGTGGGCATTTTCTTCGTATTGCTGGCTCAATAGGGGGCGGTGCTATGGATGGACTGGGGGTGGTGAGTACTGGGAAATTAACATTGTTGGAGATTGGGAGGGGAATTGCGAATATAATATGTATTATGGTTGAGTTAGACTCATCTATGTTGGGCGAAATGATATTGTAGATCTTTTAGCGAGAATATGAGAAGAAAGGGAAAGTTGAAAACTTATATACTTTTCATGTGGACTTGAATGATACCTCATCTCATCTCCAGTCATTCTTCGACATTTCATGCGTGAAACAAACTTCAACAAAGTCATAAATATATTTCAGATAAACAGGAAGTCTCATCGCACGGGAATCGGATGTCACTTCACGATGATTGATCGTTGGAACTGGCAAACAGCTCCAGAATGATGCCATTTGAATCATTTCCTTAATTTTTATTCCGGTTTTCTTAGGCCACTTCAATGTACCATAAGTTATTAATCACAGGAGCTTTCTCATAACAACGAAAGTTATAACCTCAAATTCTTTTCTAAATCGGCGCTTGTTTTCTTTCCAAAATCTAAAAATGCATATGTTCCGATTCTGGGCAGTTTATATATGTACAATTCGACCATATCTCTGGTCTGTGAGAAGGCATTTCGCTTTGTTTGTGTTCCAGCTCCTTCCCTTCAAGTTCAAGATCGTTGATTTACAAATTCCCCTTATTCGATTGAAGAATCAAGATGAATGCTTTTCCCATACAATAAAGTTATACAGATACTTGCAAACTAATAAACCATTTAATTTCCTTGGCCATGCAACTCATAGTACCAGTCCTCGCTCTCGTCCGCAATATTCTCTTCTTATATAGTGGAAAATTAAGGAAATGAATAAATTGCACATGTGAAAATGACGGCATCACAACCAAGACTAAATCTTAAATCGTATTGTAGTTGACTTAATTATCCACCTCACCTCTAGACCTCTCTGAAATTGAGGTTACGCTCGATACCTACCTAGGTAGTTATAAGAGAAGTTTTCCAACGACCAGAACCTCAATCTAATTCATCAACCTTTTGTACGCCTCCAACAAATCATTGACTTGGTTTTGCCATTTCAAGTTTTGGTGGAAGGAGGCGAGGGCTGAATATTTAAATTGAGAAATGGATGGCCATTATGGATTTTTGGAGATGAGATGAAGTGAGGTGAGATATGGGATGAGAGTCGAAGACAACGATTAAGTTAATATACCAAATAATATGCGGGCTCCTTGTTTGCATCACCTTTACCATCATGTTATAAAGTAAATGATGATTGCTGCAATTCGTGATTTACTTGTATCACATTACCATGATTCATTCCCACGATTACATTTCTTCTTATAAAAACGCACTTACAACCCAATTCTGGATTCTCTTCCAGCTCCATCATGAGAACAACCACGAGAATTTATTTGATCTTTCACTATTTGGACTGAATAATGTTGCCGACAATTCAACTTTCGTGAGCGGTAACGATGTTTGTATAGCAGTTACCCCCTTTTTCAGTCGTCAATGTCTATTGTGATTGTTATTTTATCTATTAAATGTTGCAACTTACTGTGCATCATATCCACTCCTCTGATACAATAAATTAATTATAATCAGTGAATGGAAAAAATACTAATGAATAGGTATTTCAAGGTACCTATTCTCAGTAGAGTGAATAAGATAACATGAGAAAACACGAAACGAGAGCATATAAAGGGGCAGCTTATCCCCAGACTATCAACCCATATTGACCATCACTATCATCCAAGATCAAGGCTTCAACTACAAAACACATCAAAAAATGTCATTCTTTCTACAAAACCCCAATCTCAGAAATCTCTACCAAGATATCCAACCCCACCTAAATGGTCTAGACCCCTTCTCTTTAACCGACGAAGAACTCATCGACCTGAAAGAATCTCGCATCGACGAGGAACTAGAACGAGATATCAGAAGATGGGTCCAACGAAGATCCGACATCCTCTGGGAAGAAACTATGAAAGAAAACGCCGGTCGTGGTCCTGAAACAACAAGGATGGTGAATAAACGCCGCAAGGAGACACAGATGTTGGA
This sequence comes from Ciborinia camelliae, assembly GCA_025890175.1. Lineage (NCBI taxonomy): Eukaryota > Fungi > Ascomycota > Leotiomycetes > Helotiales > Sclerotiniaceae > Ciborinia > Ciborinia camelliae. The sequence goes on from JANPYM010000015.1 coordinate 363,726, forward strand.
AAAGCTACGGCTTTCGCATTTGGAGCGGGTGTTATACTGGCCATATTGTTTCGACGATTCTGAAAGAGCACTTGCTGTCGATGATGATATCGAGATTGATCATGAAAATCGCCAGCTTATCCTAGTGCAGGAAGAAGAGCGGTACGAGGTAATCCATCACGAAATGAAGAGGCTGCACGAAGATGGCACGACCAGGCGGAATGTAAATGACAACAGTTCACCAGCCTTTACATCATTAGGTCCGGGGAAAGACCTGAAATTCCCAAAGGGATGGTGGAAGTGTGTAAGTTTCTCCATATATACCGGGCCCTATCCCTAAAAACTTCACACTAATTCAAACCATGCCAGGAAACATGTGGCAATGCAAATGAAAGGGATACGATTGTTTGCAGATCCAAACCACTGAATCGAGGTTGTGGGCATATGAGATGCGAGAATGATTGGGAGAGCTGGGAATAATTCGCCCTTTCCATAACTGTAGGATAGTATGACGATACTGGCGTGCTGAGGTGGTGAAATTACCATCACTTCTTGGTATGCATCGTTGCTTTTTGTCCGTACTCTGATCTTAGACAAATACAAATCGTTGTCTTAATACTCCCAGCTACTGAATGCTTCCAGGCATCTAATTTCTGTGACCAAAATACCAAATTTCAGGGAATCTCGTACATTTTATCTACTAGAGTGAGCACGCTAAATATTCTTGAGTTGATTAGCTAGAATCTGAAGCGACAAATTGACCTCCCCTATCATAATCCTTTAACAAAGCAGATAGAGCAATCCATTTGTAGTGCAAGAAAAACTATTTGATGAGAAATTGAAAGGAGATAGGACAATAGTATCAAATGTTTAAATGCAAAATAGATACTCAATGAAGCTCCTATAATATAAGTTCAAACGCACAAGATTAATACTTCCAACAAAAATCTAAACAGGGGAAGGGAAGATAGTACCCAGTACCAGAGTTAGATTCTGTAAAGCTTTGATATTAACCCCCTAGAAACTTGCTATAGATACCTAGGTATGCAATCCAAGATAGTTTGGTGTGAAGTTAGGGAGGTTCTAATTGCATAAGATGGAATGATATGTTATTAGGTAATTTAGATGGTAGATTTGAGATCGACGTGTTATTTGATATCCCTAAGACAACACTTCTTCGCCTGATATTGATTGCACCAGATTGAATACCATACAAACTTATATATATTCACCATGAAATGTTTCGAGCAATAGTCACTTGCCCCTTGGTAACGAAGTTATTTGGTCCAATATATTAAAATCCACAGTTTCGCTATACTAACATGGATTCAATATATGTAAATGCCGGGCTCCTATGGACCTGATTGATATCAATTTTATTCGTCATATCTTCATCGCTACACTCATATTAACAGATTCTAATTTTTTGGAGCTTAAGCATCATATAGGTCCTCTCCGAGTCTAAAGTTAAAAGATTTAGTCTCATAACATCATAAATGGGCCAATGAAATACCTGATCCCGGCTAACAACACAGCAAAGCATAAAGCAAGGACAATGGTATCTCCGCAAATCAAATCATTCACTCGTCTGAGTAATAACAGTCGTCTTATATCCACTCGCCCAATCAATATGACCCCTGCCACTATGGCCGCTTTCGCCCGTTCTATTCACCGCACTCAAGACACTATCTTCTGTCGAATCATCCAACTCTTCTGCTTTCCGTGCCGCCCGAAGTCGTTGTCTCTCAACTTCTTCCTTTGGTACAATTTTCTTATCCGCATATACATATGTTCGGACGCCATAACTTTCGCTTAGGCCAAGCATCGCAGCGAATTCTTTCGAACATTCATCGTCAGATGCGGTGAGGGTCTCTCGCGAGCTTTTTCCAGAGGGGTTGGAGTTATTGGAGTAGATGCTGAAAGCTTTCCTCTGTGGCCGGGAACTGAAGAGGGGCCGGAGAGTTGCAAAAGATGCTGCTGTTAAGGCGATGGCGGGTTCGATGATGGACCACTTTACTAAGTTGATTCCTTCCCAGGTATAGTCGGTAGTTTCGTGAAGTTCCTCGATGTAATATATACGAACCAGTGTTGCTGTGCTTGCACTATAGATATGTTACTACACAAATTTCAATGAGAGAGAGGCTGGTATCACTAACAAGAAACCGAGAGATAGGATAAGAATCACCGATAGCTTTGTTCGTGGATTCATCTTTATTTTCCAGACAAATGTAATTGGCAAAATACCATAAGCCCAATCTGTCACAGCACTCATGGCAGCATGTACATAAGTAATATTGGCGCGAGTTGATGTACTCAAACAAGACCCGGTGCCGTCGCTAAACATGTTCCAGAAATACGATATTGGATGACATTGTAATAGCACGAAGATGAAGTATGCCGAGCCGACCAGAAGAGCCGTAGCCATGACGCTGAAGATAATCCAGAATTGATATCGTTTATTAGAAAGTCGAAGAAAGTAGACCCCGATGGAGACTTTGGTGATGGCCATGGTGATGACATAGAGAAGTTCACTTGAGAAAATATACTGAAGATAGTAAGTTAAAAGTCCAACCATGGTCCAAATATGCATACCTTAGCAAGCATATCAAGACAATCTGCATCTATATTGTATATATGAGCACCGAGTCCAAATGCGAGTGATCTCAATAGAAGTCCGCATAGAGTAGTGTGTATTATCTAAGGTTAATAATGTAAGTATCACGCCTTACATCATGATGATATACTTGAACATACCATGGAGGCAACGGTCAACCAATCCTCAGGTCCAAAGAATTTTTGAATGCCAATCCTGACATAAAATCGAAGTATAACGGCAATCCACGGCAGGGCTAAAGATGCACAAGCAACACCCGTTACTTGGGCACCACGGTTAACACCGAGAACATGGCCCTGACGAGAGATGAGGTTCATTATTGGCATTGAAGCCATAGTATATCGAAGAAAGTCTTGGTCATGAGGAAAGAGAATAAGAAATCGTAAATCGCCAGTAGCAACGTGGGGATATTGCTAGGCGTCGGCTCTCCAGATAAAATCTCAGTCTGAGAATACGTGAACCATATCTACCGGTACATAAGAAGAGACGAACAGAGAAAGAATAGGAAAGGATGCATGGGCTACGGCGCGTCCTTAATATGTTCCTGCTTCTACATTCATCAATGGAAAGAGGGAACCTAATAATGCCTGCCAAAAATGATAGCCGAGGCCCCTCCAGCCACTCGAGTCTCTCGTGAATAGTATTCACGGAATACAAATACATGTACAATCTACCGAACAATTCGTGCGCTAGAATCCTGTGAGTGAGGTGCAATATATTGATTTTGTGGAGGATCCACCAGCGGCTGAGAGAGGTCAAAACTTGAGCATTGGTGTTGTCAAACCGAAAAGGGGAAATTGATGCACATGAATACAAATTAACGATTGATTGTGAGAATTATGATTATCCGACTGCGAGGCATCCGCCGTCATACTTTTGAATTATAATTGATAAAATATCTCCCAATAATTTTTTTTAATGCTTGATTTTCATCAAATTTGCAACTGGGTTGTAAAATTGTAAATACTCTATGCACAGTATTGCTTGTCGGTAACCGGCCAAATTACACTCTCAAGCTAAGAGCTAAATTACCACAGTCACGTATTTGTCGTGTACTATGTATGACCTCGTATATCATCATCTAAGTAATATCCGTCGATGAAACTCGAGCTCTCGGAGATATATATGTAAGCTAGCAAGATCAGAACTGCGATATGACCAGCAGCTAGTATCAATTAGTTTGTCCGAAACCTACGACCCATTGCTAGACTAGCATGATAGCATCCTATGGGCTAAGGCTCAAGGGTTTTAACGTTTTAACACAGCTGAGCTTTATTTGGTGGTTAGCTTGGGTCGAGCTTGGTAGGGAAACGCCAGTGGTAAATATAATTCTGTTTTTCATTCGACCTCATATTCACTTGGGAGTTCACGAATCACGGAGTGTGGAATTTTGATCGATCTTATAACTTTACGGGGAAATTTTGACTCAAAGACCTTTCTTTCTTGAGAATCAAGTTAATCTATTTGTAAATAGTAGATAATCGAGGCAAAAAAGCACCGTGAATATCAACGCGATCAGATGTCACTGCTCCCATCCCCTCGTCTGATTCCTTCCCGTCGCTCGGACCAAATCCCGAAGTTGCTGTCAGTGCAGACGGCACCAAGTCCACGTTTATGAGGCACACTCCACCATAACGATTATTAAATCCATCTCGACATAGAAAGGGTGTTAATTTTTCTTTCTATAAGCTTTATGGTTGGATTTAGTCTTAGGAGGGGACGGGGGAGGTGAATCAGGAGGCGTAGGAAGTAGCTCCGGCCGCCCCTTTGGATTTGAGATCTTGTAAGAAATAGAACAATTTTCATGCATTTCAACTGAAGCTTCGATTCCCCAACAGATATCAGGCAACCCCTGCCGAAGTTTCGACTTTGAAGAGGGATTTGGCGGCAGTGGCACTGCAGAAGGTGGACCAAACGGACTAGGAAACGCTATTCCAATTCCATAATCCAATACTTCCTTGTTGGAAGACTTTGGAGGTGATCCTGCGGAGTTGTTGGCCCTCCCTATTCTGGCGCTGATATAATCCCATGGATAGATTCATAGGGGGCGAAAGCCTCTGTCGGGAGTTCCCTGACTTTGGCGGTATGATGTTCTTGGATTAAATTATTCATGATTGAAACTTTTAATGACCTTTACCTTTTCTGTAGTATTGCGAATATTTATAAGTTTAGCGCCTGCCCAGCCATCTCATTGTATGGCATGTAAGGTTTCCCATAAACTTATTATTTCTGCATCGATGTTAGTCTCATCACGAAATAATCATATGTTTTCGTATATCTATGCCATTGTTGTTCCTCTGAGCCTGCATCTCAACGTTTGCGAGGATATAAACATTCCAAGTGTTTTGATGCAAGCAAAAGTGGTCGTGTTTGTGATAAATGAAAACATTCTGTCAGCTAAACAGTCCCAAACCCATCGATAAAACTAACATTAGAACGTAGCTTTCACTATGACACTTCTCAGGTAGTAGATATCATGTAGAAATTAAGATTGATTGTGGTGTAATAGAAATAATAAAGTGTAGAGAAAGTAACTAATCGAACCTCTTACCTTGAATGTTTTCCAATTTCGACTCAACGTCAACATGCTCTCACCCTACCATCATCACCGTGATCCAAGCAATCACAAGCACCTATCATATATTTCAAGCCTTCAACCCCGGATATCGGACAATGGCCTCGAAGCATATCCAGCAGATCGCAACGGGTCTTTTTCCTGATCATAACCCCCCCTGCGTCCAATATTTGACTATTTCAGCCTTCAGTCTGGGCCCTCGGGCGAGCTTCCATGTCAAATTCGGCTCGCGGTGCTACATCGATGTTCCATCATCAGTTCAAAAGTCTGGAAATTTAATATCATGAGAAACGCCAGCATACTGCGAAGACACTGACCGGATATATATATGGTCTCACAGCTGTCTATTGTGATTTAACCTTGACAATCCTCAAGCCTACTGTGTAATACGATCAGACTCTGAGTTATACCCCAGTTACACCCCCCCCCCAAAAAATAGACTGTGAAGTGGATTTGATAATCCAGAGTGACATTAGTTGGAGCTAGCAAAATATCATATTTCTTCTTCCATTGAATCTTTTTCACCCGCCCGCTCTTCCCCCCCTGCATACAGGAAAGTATACCTCCGCAAAGTACGATACAATGGTAACGCACACTCCATAATTCGGAGTTCACATTCTGAATTATGATCTATCCGACTTTGGATGATAGTTCAAGTGAAGTACTATGCATAGGGGTTTGGAAATGCCGAGATTTGATAATGATATGGTGAAAATGATCGCATTTAGGACCCGCTATGGTATCGCGACAATCTACCTATTTGGTGGATTGTATGCATTTTCCCCTCTACCTCCCCCGATCAATCTACTCAACGAAATATTTCAAGTTCTCCTGAGAAGATGGTTAATTTTCCATAATCCGGTCATCCAACCACATATGGAATTTCTTCACTCGTCAGGGTCTTTCTTTGGCCCCTCCCCAATTTATTACCGGCTGAATTACAACATCACAACACCCACTCCACTTCCCGACTCATGAATTCTATTCATCTTATCCACGCCACCCGCAATGTGATTCGCCTTATAGTTATACAAGTAATAATGCAACTGACCATCACCAGCGCCGAATTTCTGTTGTTCCAAAAACAAAGTGTTGTCCATCAGTGTTAACGCATTAAAGACATCGAATTTGTATTTCTTTGCAATGATAAGAGCATCGTGCATAAGTTCATTAAGACGTGCGCCGAGGTCGGTTCTAGAGGCAGCTGGATCAAGGGCAACGGTTGAGGCGTAATAGAAAAGGTAAGCAGCGCGGACGTTAGTGTGCTTTGCGTGGCCGATGACAGAGGATTCAAGACAGTAGAAGGAAAAGAAGTCGGTGAGGTTCTTGGTTGTGGGATCCTATGGGCATGTTAGTATATGCTGAAACGAGATATGGAAGGAGAATATTACCTCAACGACGTAACACCAGATGACTTGTTCGTCAGGTTTCTCAATTCTATTGAGAAGCCAATGCTCTATCTCCTCTCTAGTGAACACAGGTGCCATGTCAAATTTCACCAGATATCTTTTCAAGAGATCCCAGACCCCATCAATGTCTTTGGCTTCCATAGGTCTTAGTCCTTTAGTAGATGTATTTGTTGGTAAAGCAAATTTGCGGATTTGCCATTCTGGTCTACTATTTGGTGGCAGGGGACTGAATTTGACATCGTATAGCTTTTTCCAATCCAATGATCTGTGGTAATATCTGCATGTACTGACTGGCTTGGGCAAGACCACACCGGCAGTATATATTGCCTGCCAAGTTCCTTCTAGGTAACACCTACGTGTGATCTCTTTGATAAGGACGGGCGCCAATCTCTTCGATCGAAGCTTCTTGTGGATGCAAAGGAAGTTGACTTCAGAGGCTTTGAGAGTCTTGTTTCGTACTCGCAGTGAGACGGGTATAGCTGATATAAAGGCAACCAACTTTCCTGATGTAGTGGCTCGAACACCGACGTGCCATTCCTTGCTCCAGCCTGGCGACATAAGTGCCCTAATATGTCAGCGAAAATTGTGCCGCTTTTACATTCATATCTTACCATCTTAGGAATGACTTTGAGTAGTTAAATCGGAACATAGCTTCATCATCCTCGACATAGTGGCCGTATAACAAATCAAAGACTTCCTGCAAAGCTTCGTCACTTGTCATATCCATTGTAACCCAGTTAAATCCAGCTACCAATGGACCTGGTTCTTTGGGTACTAGTGCCGGATCGACAATCTTGAATGGACCTTCTTCGATAATTTCTGAGCTTTCTCCAAACTTAGGAACCGGCTGTGTTTGCCAAAACTTGTATGCACCCATCTCCTTGACATTCTTTCCGCTTGATGCCAATCCGGTCATGATATCCTCCAAGCTGAGCTTTCGCACAGCTTCTGCAGCTTCCTTCCCGGAGAGATCGCCATCTACAGCGCCAATTTGTTGTGCCAGAGCGGGGTTCAATGCGAGCAAGTCTGCAATTTGAGATTTACTGAGACTAGCAACGGCTTTGGAAAGGTCGTCTCTTGTAGTATCTTTGCTTGATTCATTTGATGAACCTACCCCTAGTGCGGCCTTTATCTTCTTTCGCTTTGATTTCTTCTTCTTCCCAGTAGATGGCGTGCCAGTTGTGCCAGTGTTTGGTTCATCTTCTTCATTTTCGGATTCGACTTGTGCTTGAGTAGAGGAAATATCTTCAGAAGTATCCTCGGAGGTAATTTGTTTGCCCTTAGGCTCTAGGTCTGTTGAACTGTTGTCTGTCATTATTTTTGACAATTTATATGATGAATACCTAAGTAGTGAGGATGATTACGATAAATGATGACAATCAAGGTGTTCTTAAATTTGTGAGTGGACTAGAGTACGGGAAGCGGGAAGCTTTTCGGCGGGGTTACAGTATGACGCTAAAAGCTAAAGTCTGATTAGTCCAGATCAAATTGGAAAGCGGTGAAAGACAGTTGGTTGTAGCGTCTGATTGGTGCAGCATACATGGTACTTGAGTAGTACAAACTGTCACTGCCACAAAAGTCACGAACACAAAGCATTAATTAGTAGTAGTTATTTAAATCGCAGTACTCTACATGTATCTGTTTTGGGCAGGTAACTAAACAATACAGATGAAAAAGTTGTCCTCGAAAATATACCCATTCCATTCTTCATTATCCATTTCTAAAGTTCAGTCTCCCGTCCATGCAGGTTATCAGAAATTCGGAATGCGCCTCCAATGCCTTCGATGATATATATACATTCTACAGATATATGATTGGTACTAAAATAATACATTGCCTATAAATATATCGTTACGGACTTGCTCATCATGGTAATACCCCTCCGTTGTCGAGACCAAATGCCTTGAACTATAACACCGGGGAGTCAGCAATTGCCTATTATAAAATGGTTCTTGTATGGAAGGGAGGAGGGGGGGACAATATTTGAAGCGTCCAAACAGAGTTGGGCATTAAGAAGAAAGCTTGCGGGGATAATGGGAAATCAAAGCTATCTTAAGGAGTGAAGAAGCAGAAGATGAACATTCAAATAGAGTTGAACATTGGGGAGTGTGGTATGAATGAACCGATTTAAGCTTACGACTGCTAAAGATAAAGGCGCATAAGTTAGAACAGTACTATGAGCTGGAAACCAATTAGCAAGAGCTTAGATATCCTTCGTCAATGATATATGAATGCTTACCGCCATGACCAACAACTTCCTGTCGAATAGTCTTATCATTTCCAGTTTTCCACGTCGAAATGAAAGCGCCATCACCCATATCAATGGTATTTCGCGCTTTCATCTTCTCCAACAATTCCATGCTTATTCCACTTTCCATAGTACCATTTGCTGCTGCTGCAAACAATCCCTGCGAATGATACCATGGAATCTCATAATCATCCAATGCATGAATAATAAATAGTCGTACCCGCTTGCTGTTCTGAACATAATTTGTGAGCCGTGAAGTGGAAGGCCATTTGTCGGTCACATAGCCGATGAATAGTTGTTGTAGTGCAGGGTATGGCCGCAGCGGTGATAGAACCGGTATCCAGCCTGCGATAGAGTAGCTGGTGAGTAAGTTTGAGACATCCGTGAAGCCAGCGACAAGAACAACGCCCGCAAATTCGATTCCCTGTAAGGCAAAACTTTCCACCACCCCGCATGCAACTGCCGTTCCCAGACTCTGTCCTAGAACCACAATTCGAGACGATGGAACTTTGGCGATCTTCATAGCCCAATCTACTGCTGCGATGCCGTCTATAATGAGTCCTTCTTCGGTAGGGAAGCCGGTTGAACGACCGAATCCTCGATAATCAATGGCTAGAATATGAATATCTGAGGTACTTCCATCAGGCATCGCCCGATATGAACTTGTTCGTTCACCTTGGGCCACATTTCCAAAAGTCTGTCTCATAATCAGCTAATGACCTCAGAACTTTGTTAAAAAAGAAAATATTTCATACCCCGTGAACTGTTGTTATTAGTATGTGATAGAGACATAATTTGGGAAGACTCACAATTGATAATAAGTCGAGCACCTGGATCATCCCTCAGTAATTCAAATCCCTTCGTAAGACTTATATCATCAACAAACCCCGAGGGCTGCTTCAATATCTCGGATTCATGCTTGGCATAAAGTCCCAAAGGCATGACGTGCCAAGCGTATAGAGTTTCTCCATCCGGAGTACTGAAATTGAATGGCGATACTTGATTCTCTATACTAGATTTGAGCAGTGGAGGCTATGTACATGGCTTATGTTACTGACTAGCAAAGCCAAACTTTTCTGGCTTGTCTATATTCGTTGCCCAGGCCTGTGGCAAATGCAGTTTGTGCACATACATAACACTAGAGGTATGAGCAAACCGATATATCCATTGTTCCGAGAGGATATACGCAACTTACTGTCTTTGCAGCCATGGATTTGTCAAGGCAATCAATGCTAGAGCGTAAAATGAAAGCCCAAAGAAAAGAGAAAAGTATGCTTTCTTGAAAATCGGAGCCAGGGGAGGCATGGTGTAAATGATAAGAAACCAAGTCAAGAAAAACTAGAGAGTATAGAGAAAAGTCAGACCGGATCGGTGAATGCAGCATAGCTATCAAATAATGGTCCTAGAAATTCTAGGAGATTGAATGATGAATGAAAAACAGGAAACATATATAATCAATCATATTGGACAGAAAAGATATCGCCGCCTAGCTCCTCGGCCGGCGTGGATAGGAAGAGGGAACCTTGGACCTTGGAAGAGGATCATAGATAGATAGGTAGGTAGCCCGATAGTAAGAACCTCATAAGTGAGTGAGGTAGGTATAACCATGTGCATCAGTACAGCATACCTAGGTAACTTTTGATTCTGATTATTATGATCTCAAGTGTCATATATAGGAAGACTTGTCATCATCTAACTGAAGTTGTAAAGGTGTAAAGGTGTAAAGGTGTAAAGGTGTACAATACGGAGGATACAGTACGATACAATAATGTACGTGGAATGAATGGTCAATAAGGTTGTTAAGATCACTCGGGTTGTCTGAAGGAAGAAAAGAGGAAGGGTCTGTCTGGTTGTCTGGTTGTCTGATTGTCTGTTTGCCCATTTGCCCATTTGCCCATTTGCCCGTTCCCCGTTCCCCGTCCACCACCTACTACCACCTACCACATCTTCATTTTACTTTCACCCACCATCTACCCTCTACCACCTACTACCCTCTACCACCTACCACCCACCCAATTCCATTTAATTACTTTTTTTGACCACCAAAATTTGCACCACGCCTTGCCTACAAATTCGAATATTACAATTGGAACAAAAAGCAAAAAGCAAAAAGATTTCGAATTCACTTTAAAATAACTACAATCAAGAAAATGGAAAGGAAGAGAAAATTACCTGCGAGGTCTTCTCGAGGAGGAGAGCCTGCAAACAAAAAACGAACGGCTACACCTCCAGATCGATCAACTCCAGCAACTCCACAACCACAATCTACAACTCCACAACCTGTTGAAGAAACTCTACCAAAGAGTATCGTTGCCGGAATGCCTTTACCTACAGTTGATGAGCCTCAATCCGAGAATCTTTCTTCCAAGGACTTTCAATCGATTTCAGAGAGGTATGTTTTTCTACGTGATGCCCATATCATCGAATCTGATACAAGCAATTTACAGCGGAGTTCTTGCGGAATCATTACAAAGATCGCGACAGAAATGGGTCAGCGAAGGTATATTTGAGAAGTATTGGACGAAACCGACCAAGAAGAAGGGTGTACCTGCAGAACCTCTGAATAATCCAGGAAAAGATACCATGACGAAGCTTGGAACATGCCAAATAACTATCGAGCCTCATGTTTTTGATGCTACAATGTATGCTATTAAGGAACCAAAGTCCGCCTTCCAACCTGCTCAACAACAACAACAAATGTCTCGTCCAATTATTCAATATGGTCCTCCAAATGGAGTTATGCCCCCTCCTGCCCCCATACAAGCACCAAGTCCGGTACAACAGAAACCAGTCCAGGCAACACAGCCAACAAAACAAATGATTGCTCCAAATAATTCTGCGCCAACTGCACCAATGGTCTCTACTCCTCTTTCTGCTAGCCAAGCACCACCGATGACCAGCGCTCCAATGAGTGGACAAGGCCCAAATAACTCGAATACTAATTTCCCGCAACCACCCAGCACAGTATCTTCTGCTCAACCAGCACCACCTGCACAATCAAACAAAAGTGCAGATCTTGTTATTCAAATGTTAGCAGAGAGAGCAGCGACCGATGCCGACCTAAAAGGTCTAATGAGGATCGTGGCAAATGGCGAAGCGTCAGCTGTTGAACTTAGAAAGTTCCAAAATCACATTGACGAACTGAATCAGCTTATAAAGGCACGCCAACCTGCTGCACAATCCTCCTTAAATACCAATTCACAACCACCACCAACACCACCACCTACTGCTCAGCCTAATGGACCGCAAAATACACCGGTCGTCAACAAACCTACTCCACCTCCCACACCCACTCCAGCTCCCGCACCGCCTCAACAACCTCAAGCCCTTCGGTCAAAAGGTCCGGTGGCTCCACCTAAGCCAGACATTTCGGGTGTGGTATTTGAGTTTCATGGAGGTAACGGTGATCGATACCTTTTCCCAAAATATAGTATCCTTGACTATCTTCCTGGCGGCCATGTTATAGCCTCATTCCTCATTGTGCGTAAAGGCAGCAGCAGTGACTCTCCTTCGTATGACCCTCAACTCGATTACTACCAACCAGTTACGATTCGCCTTTACACCCACCAAGGTAAACAACTCGACTCGTTACAAAGGGTCGTTGCCTCCCCGGATGAGGTCCGAAGATACATGGATGACATCATGGATAATATGACAAGAGCCGAATACGTTTTACTGGCTATGCGTCTACCCAAGGATTCTGAATCTGAAAAGGAAGGTACACCCACAAACTCTTCAGATCAGCCAGAGACGAACGCCGATAACAATCCTAATTTACCACTTTGGCAAACTACAAATGCACCACCTCCCCCACCTGTAGCGAAGCTACCACCCACTAAAAGACTTCTTACGGAAGACGAAAAATATCAATCTTTCATTACAACAGTTACTTAAACTCTCTACTTGAATACACCTATAGGAATAGGCAAGAAGGGTTTCATTTGTTTGTATTAAATATTATAATTGGAGGGCGCAATATGGAATGGAAAATGGAAAATACGGATGGAGCAGGACACCGGGAAACGGCAGGGAAAGACCGGGATACTCAAGGACTCATTTATAAAATGATGGAAGGCAAACAAGGGAATGGATGGGATGGGGTGGCGTATGAGGCACAGGAAGCCCTTTCTTTTACTCATATCTTAGGTTAAAGATTTCTTTTCATTCTCGGTTTAACTTTTTATTGATTTTATGCGCTCATGCATGATATTGAGGGCTGTGGGGAAAGCATTATGGGTTGTGGATGTATATGTATTCTAGGTTGGAATATGCAAGGAAGGCGACTAAATTAGGAGGCAAATCACAATCCACTCCCTAACTTGAGTGAGGTTAATTCTAAACGACTTCTTATGATTATGGGAACTTTATGTGACATTCGTTTCTTCAATTTTCTTTCTTCGCAACCTTAATATTCTACAGATATTCTGATTTCAACCCCCCCCCAAAACAAAAAAATCCATTTCCCCGATCATACGCCTTTATAAAACCAATCTCTTACTACTAAGTATTGATCAAATCTTACTTTTCTCTCGCCCTTTCCCTTTCTCATTTTCTCACCCCACACCCAAAAATCAACCCCTCAGACCCCATCCCCATTTCCCGGGACGTCCCAAGACCTCCCATCTCGCGACGGCAAAACAAAAAGTAGAAAGGAGGAGGATCGATCCGAAAAAGGTGATGAAGAGGGAAGGGGATACTTGGTTCAGTATTATGGATGAGAGGGGGGATGCTGAGGAAACATCTGTGTGGGAGATGAGATATGGTGGGGTGGTGGGGTGGTAGGGTGGGTTTTATTTTGGGGGGAAAGGGGAGGGGAAAATGGAAGGCGGCATGGAGGAGGGAGATGGACACATACGCAATAGCAACTCCAAGCTGACTAGCGCCCCACCAGCGCGCATACACGTGAGAAGGACAAAGAGTGGAGATGCAGATGGGGGCTGCGGTCATGACGGCGCCGGAGCCGAGACCAGAGAGGGGCGCGTAGGTGTAGAAGAGAATTAGTGATATTGTTGAAGACTGGGTGGAGTGAAGAGAGCAGGAGGAATTGGGAGAAGGAAGAAGAGATGTAGGTAAGAACAAAGCAAAGTTCGAAAGCAGCGAAATGAAGATTAGACAGAGGAGAACTGTATTATAGGGACCGACACAGTCGGAGAGGGGGCCGGATAGGAGACTTCCGAGGATGGAACCGCTGGCTGAGGTGTTAGTTGTAGAATATTTGGGGAGAAATTGAGTATGAAGGGGAGATGACAAGGGAAAACCAACGCATTAACAACGGTGACAACATTAAAAGAAACCGAAATTGAAAATCCCCGTTTCAACCCATATGTAGGAAGTAGGCCTATTGCGCCTACGAGTACGAATTCGAATACTGGGTTTGGTTATTAGTCATATTGAATTTTGCCGATATATGATTGATTGCTGGAAATTGCATTAAGAGAAAACAGAGTTAAAATGAAAGGTTAGAGTGATGAATGCACTTACGCGAAATACCAGCCATAGACCAGAGAAAACTTTTATCGCGCAACAAACTCTAATCACCCTGTATTTTCCTCTCGTTCCAGAATTTCCACCGTAGGGATCTCGTTGTCTCGTTGGTACTCAGACTCTCATCCCTCTCCCTAGCACCCTTTTCCCCCATCCTCGCAAAGAGCAAGAAAGCCAAAAACCCCACCGCAATCAGCACCCCCACAACCCCAGCTACAATCCTCATCGCATCGCCCCATTCTAAATTCTCCAGCACCGTCTTAAACATAAATGTGAAGATAATTCCGCCAGTTGGATTCTCCACTAGCGCAATACCCGTCACTAATCCTCTGTACCCCGTTCCTTCAAATGTGTTTAACATCGTATTGGCAACTGTACAGAGAAGTGCCATGCCCAGGGCACTCAGCATTCCATAGACGAGCAGGAAATGGAGGAGGGAGGAGCAAAGGGAGAGGAGGAGGAGCGAGAGTATGTAAATAAGCGAGCCCGGAATGAGAAGGGGCAGGGGGCCAAAGGCATCATAGACAGGACCGAGGGGGAGAAATAGGAGGAGGGTGAGCAGGATGTTGAGCGCGGGGATTAGGGAGAGGGCTGGGAGAGGGGTGTGGGGGAGAACGGTGGTAGAGAGGTGCGAGAGGAGGATACCGGAGCTGTTGTAGAAACCCCAGGTTGAGAGGGTGAGGGTGAAGGAGGAAAGGGTCGTTAGTATGGGATTGCATGGTGATTTGCGGATGGATGTAGGCAAAGATATAAATGTAGAGGGAAGCGTGATGGGTGAGGGTGTAGTTCCTTTTTCTGGATCGTTGATTGCGGATTCTTTAAGTAGGGTGGGTAGATTGACTGGCTCAACCGCGACGATGGTAGAAGATTTGGGAAATACTAATAATGCCATTGTTGCAGTTCCTCGCTCTCGAATATCACTCGGGCTCTCTAGCTAAGTAACCCCAGTGTCCCAAAGACCTTGAAATAAACTCCAAAAACAATGAACAACTTCCACGCGCCTGGAATGCAATTTCGATCGTCTCAACTTTGAACAGCAAAACAAATTCTGAACTAGCAGATATACACACAGAATATTACAACAAGCCGCGACTACCACCCTCTATACCTACAGAATTCAGTACAACACCACATAGATATACACTTTATTTGCCATGGTCGTCTTTCTATCATGTAAGTACTATGTAGCCAAATGCAAAAACAATCAAAGAAGTAATATAAAAAAGGACAATATCTCCGGTATAGGAAGACTGCATCAGAATAGCATGCAATATAATTCCATGGATATCGACGCCCTTATTTTCAGACCGCTCTTTGCCGCTTCTTTTCCTTTGTTCATCAACAAATGATAGATTGCTACCGGCGTCGTGTGAGAACTCGGCCATTTGGGCCATAGAAAAGGCTTTATCAATGTTTAAATTCATCCGGAATGTTCCTGATGAGTTGATATCACCTCAATATAAAATGCCACCTAAAAGCCCAACCAAGTATATGCAACCTTAAGTAAAAGCAGTTGCGCGGAAATCATCAGATATTGCACGGGATTCTTCAAACGCGTGCGAGATAAATTAGACCCATTTGAATTTAAACGCGAAGAGCACCCCCACTTACTCTCCAAGGAAACTGCGGGAATCGAGAGCCTTTCCATCCATGCCCTCCAGGTCATCTCTCATGATCATTGGAGCGAAAATCTTTCCTATTCCTTGGTAATTCTGCACGCTCCACTCGTTGTGTCCAGTAGCTATTCAAAGCCCCGTCACATCTGCAATGCCCCCACGATCGGACCAACTGCTTCTTCTTCTGCATGTTTTAGAATCTGAGGCCTGAAGCATGCTTTTCCTAGCACAAATTCGGCATCATCGATTGCCGGGGAAATGGTCGATGCTGCATATCTAATTCCCGCAATCATATTCGAATCCACTTGGACTTTATCTGTGGTTTCCGGAAGTGGTGGACAATCGCTGGGACCACAGATATAAACCTCTTCGGGATCTAAGGGAAGACCGGGACGGGGGTAAATTTCTATATCGTCTATGATGGTTTCCTTATCTTTCCATTCCATGGTATCTTTCTCCTTATATTATGGAAATCCATTAAATATTGGTGGATCAAAAATTGGAATGGGAAAGTATGGACTTAATGACCTTGAAGGTTTCATCGCGATACTATGGAGCATAGTACCATATACAAGAATACGAGGAACGAGTTTAGATGACAAGGGACCAGCTGCGACAAAGACTTCCGTTGCATTAATGTGCTTCGTATTTCCATCCTGAATATAACTGATGGAATCGAGTATGCGATTCCGAGGAGTAATTAATCGATTTAGCAGACCCGATAACGAGATTCGCACCTTCAGCTTGAGCAAGACCTAAAAGATAGCTGGGAATCTATTTCGGACGGACTTGGGCAGTATTTTCTGGTTTACCAATCTCGGTAAATTCTTTGATGTAGGAGTCATTGACCCTTCCAGTGTTTTAGGAATCCATATCAGTACCCTGAAACAATGGGATTTTATTCCGTGCATGTCGGGTCATATCGGCGTAGTGTACATCGCGATAACCCAACACAAATCCCCCTTGTATCTCAGCGAGCTCGGCATTCAGATTGAAAGTAAGAGAAGAAAGACAAGAAGGTGTTGTCCATGATGCTAATAAGCCTGACTGGTTTAGAATGCATTTCCAAATACAGTCCAGGTTCACGAGGATCAATACATCTTTATATTTACGCATGTAGATCAAATTTATATCACTGACCTCAAGCTTTTCCAGAAAATCTTCCTGCTACTTCTATAGCTTCTAGAATTGTAATGCTGTGGATTGATGGGTCGTACAAACGGTGTTGGGTGAGCCAGTAAGCTGTAGAGATATCAACAAAACCACCACATAATGTGGGGTTAGAAAGAAAGGAACTTGGGGAAGAGCAGATAAAACTACCTATAATGATAATATTCTTAGCATCAAATACAGGTCCAACGACGCCCATTTTAACAAATTTAATGAATAATAGAAACGTCAGAGATCAATCAATCAATCAATCAATCGGAAGGCCAAGATTGTGAGATCAATGGAGGACTTCCGGGTTTCCACTACGGACATTAAAGATATTGTGAGAAAGTGTGCTCTTTTGGAGGCAAAATGTTGATGAGGGGACTCGTGAAAGATTCAATGTATCTTTATTATATTGACCAACTGGTTGACCGACCCGTATCCAAATCGCTTGAAATGGTTATTATCGAATGCATAGCTACCTACTATAGGTACAATATACAATACTCGTATCATTAAAACCAAGAATGAAGGTCCCTTCAAGCACCGTATAAATTCCCTGTACTTGCAGTGGAAGGCCATGTAAAGTCTGATTTTTATTCGGCAATGAATAGAATTTAGAGATCATCACTACTACCCGCATCAAAATCCAAATCTTGCGCGGTACAAGTGAGTAAAACCCTTCCTTTTTCAGTTTGAAGCTGCCCGCATCTGGGCAAATTTGGAAGATGCAATTGGAGAGTTGCTGTCAAGGAAACCGACAAGGCGGCGAAGTTCGTGGCAGAATTCTAAGGAAAGTGATTATGTAATCCTATTACCACCTGCATCCCGTAACCTTTTCCTTGATACAAAATTGCTTCGTCAATCTGCTCATTCTAAAACGATCCCCATTCTCCTATCAAATCATCTTCAGATACTTGGCTGATGGCTGTTGGCTTACTATTTAATAAACATAGAACAAGCAAACTACATGATCTTATTATAATCATCGTAAATTGCATGAAGTTCGGCATAGCTGCATGAATGGGATGATATTGCATGCATTCATTTTTCTCCGAATTGCATATGCATATGGATTCGTACAACTCAATGCACTTACTTGCTTCTCCGTCAGTCATGCCACTTGAAACTGCTGTAATACCACAGCCTGGACATGCAGGCCGACACGAAATCGTCGTTGGGCGTATGCTGGGCCACTTCCAAAGGGATGGGCAAGTTCCAGATCTATACTGGACGCGAGATATAAAAAAACATCCGTTGATTCGAAAGTTCGAGACTTCGAGAGGCTTACCAGGAAATAAAGCCAAAAGATATGTATACTGGGTTACAGCTGAGACGGTATCGGCGAACCTAAGCCGTTGGCGCAATCATATTGCGGAAATCTAAATCGTAAAACACATGAGTATCTCGTGTTGTAAGGCGAACCGCCAAAAAGCATTAAGAACGTCGCACAAATTCTCGGGCCCAATGCCGGCAGTTTATAAGGCCAAAGCCACATTCTCAGCTGCTAAGACATATAAATTTCGAAATTAGTCGTGCAGAAACACCTCGAAGCGGCACCAAGACAAGTTTTCAGCCCTAAATACTATCTACCATTGAATATTCTTATTTTGACTGGGTTGAGTCATTCATTTCCTTTCGTTTTCAGCTTATTTGTATGATCCAAAGCATCTACATTCCCCGCTATCGAGTTGATACAAACGCGTCTGAAAGATTTTCTTTATTGGAATTTCTTAATTTTTAGCCCGAAAAACTCTCCTCATATTAATCCTACTGTAATGGTACCTCGAATTCTAGAGTGCCGTCACATCAATTTTTAGTAGCATCTGAAAGCTTTTGTTCTACATACACAATGGGAGAAAAAACTACCGCTTCAGAGCCTATGATGCAACAGCAGCCCGTTGCTGTACCGCAAGACCAACAGCTTGAACAACAGCAACAGCAACAGAAACAGCAACAACCATCAAGCTATTCTGGTCCTGGTGTTGTTCAACAGTCAACATGGTCGAATAGTATCTGGGATTGTTTCTCCCCAGGCGAACTATGTACTTAACCCTTCACCCCGCAATTTGTATTCGGACAACCTCACTAACGAATCTGAGCCCTCAGGTCTCAAAGCGACATTTTGCCCATGTTTCGTCTATGGCAAGACTCAACATCGTCTCAATCAAGATCCCAATCTCATGGGATATGAACACATTAACAACGACGTATGCCGCTATTTAACATCTGGTTAGTGGTGTACAAGCTGACTTGTGGTAGTGTCTTATATGGGCCGGTGCTCAATGGTGCGGTTTAGGTGTCATATTTACCTTTCTTCAACGTCGCCAGATCCGAGAAAAATATGCTATTGGAGGAGAATCGGATCTGAAGGATATAGCGCTTAGTTGGTGTTGTCATTGTTGTACGTTGATGCAGCATGAGAAGGAAGTGGTTATGAGGACACAGGGTGGTGGTAATGTTGAACAGGGATACCAGAGGCCTGAGCCAATGGTCGTGACATAGAACGGTAGTAGGGTAGTAGGGTAGTGCAATGATCAGAATGTGATGCACAAGTTAAGAACATGCATAGAGCATGATGATGATGATGATGATGATGATGATGATGATGATGATGATGATGATGATGATGATGATGATGATGATGATGATGATGATGATGATGATGATGATGATGATGATGATGATGATACCGATTTGGATTTCTTTCCTTTTCTACCTTAAAAGCAGATTTAACACCTCAAATACTCTAGCATACGATTTATCTGGTGATATATGAAAACATAAAACTTATAAGTTTTGAATGCAACGAAATTGCATCATCTTTTGGTATCAATCCCTATCTACAATAACTCTTTAAACGCCTGCCAGTACCGTAACCCTAATCCGCACAATCCCAAACATTTTTACCTCCCCTCACTCGGGCCTCTTTCTCTTCCCACTTTCATATCCAACGCCCTTTCTTCCCTCTTCCCCTTCCCCCCCTCCGCCTCCACCCTCAACATGAACCCTCTTACTCAAAATAACATAATCCGTTTCCACCACCCGCCCCCCTTTCAGCCTCCTCGGCTCGGGACTACACTCATCAATCTCATACCCCAATTTTCGATAAAAGCTCAACGCCGGCTCGTTGGCCGTAAAACACGTCAACATTGTTTTTTGGACGCCGGGGATCGCATGCGCGATGCTGGTGAGGAGATTCATTAGGTGGATGCCTAGGCCTGTGCTTGGGGAATTGTTAGTGATTTATGGTTTGTTTTGGGGAATCAAGGGGGAGATGGGACAAACCCGCGTAATTCATCAACTAGGTGGATTTCATAGAGGTAAACCACCATAATCCCATCCTCAAATGTGGGCATAAAACTCATAAATCCTTTTATTTCACCTTCTCCTTCACCTTCTCCTTCCACTATCCTCACCTCTTCCTCTTCCATTTCCTCTTCCACTTTCCCTTCCACCTCCCCTTCCTCTACCCCCCATCCTTTCTCCTCGCCCTCCTCCCCACTCCCCACAGCATCCTCCCACCCCCCACCCCCAATCACGGGACCCCCCTCCCTAACAACCAAATACCTCAAATCCCCGGACTCCATCTCCCTCCTCTTCATCAGAACATTCCACCCCGCCCGACTCCCCCTATAATGCGTGCCCGAAGTCTTCTCAACCAGATTCAAGCATGTCGTTAAATATGCACCGGGGAGTGTTTTGGGCGTGTATAAATTGAGCGTATACGATTTTGCCGGCACGTCTGAAGATTTCCCCGATGTGGTATAGAGTGCATATGAAGATCTAGAGTGTGTTAGGTACCGAGTATGGTATAATATTGGGGAAGATCATAAAGTTGAGGGGGAGAGATACCGAGGAGGCATGTAATCACGTTCGAAATCCTCGAGAGATTTCGCGCATGCAATCGCGATGTGATTTGGACTCGGAGTGGGCATTTTTGGTTCTTCTCAATGTCAAAATTAAAAAAAATATCAATCTCTACGATCGATTGAAAAATTGCAACATCATTTTTTTGAAAACAGGTAAGAAAAGTGGTAAGTTCGTTCCTTACTTTGCTATCCGGAAAACGCGTCTAGATGTTCCCCGCGTCGCGAAATCCCCATTCCGCTCCGCCCCACCATTCGTCTTCATCTCATCATCATTCCTTTCTTTCTATAGAATCAAGTCTCCAAAAAAACAGACATCTCAATTCGCCTGCAAGTTCCCAGGCACTCAAATATACATGCAACTGCAATGCGCCATGCGCAGTCTTCCCTTACAAATGCGCATTCCCATTCGTAACCTTACTCGTACAACTCGAGAATATTCCTCCGCCCGACCGCGGCGGCCATCGAGTAAACTCGGTCCTACGGTTTCACTGGATCATGTATGTCTGTCCGCTTTCGCCAGAGAAGAAGAAAATATGGAAAATTAATAATAGTAATAAAAATTAGTTTCTTCAAAGATCCAAAGCCCTCTCACTCTACAGACGCATCCTCCGCGATTGTCGACGGATCCCGGATGCGACATCGAGAGAAGAGACGAGGAGGTTTGTGAGAGATGACTTTGAGAGGAATAGAGGGGTTACGGATTTGGTGGGTTTCAGTTTCTTATCTTAATATTTGGAGGGGAGGGGAGGTTATGAGTTGAGTTGAGGTAGGGACAGTGACTTGGGATGATATGGATATATGTGAAATTAGGGAAGCTAATAGGTGAATTGGTATATAGTCGCAAATCAAATACTTGATAGGCACTGGTAAAACGCAGTGGGAAGGGATGGAGAGGTATATTACTGGGATATGACATGGAAATATACGTGGTAGGAAAGGGCTCAATGGTAATGATAGGTGGAAAGAGATGGGATGTCTTATATATATGCATTGATGCGGAGCGGGTATGGAGTTTGGGGTTCTGGGGAAAGTAGGTCATTGAAATCCGCAGAATGGGTGGACAAGATTGTAGTTTACTTTGTTGTTCTTGTTTCCAGAGTTTACTAAAAGGAATACGCTCTCCAAGTTTCTTGAAAAGCCTTCGTAGTTTCTCTTGTCCAAAACCTGTACATCCTTCTGGATGCCAAGCATTTTAGGTATATCCGCAAAAAGCACTGTATATTTGTCGTGTATGTGCAGAGTTGATTCTTTGCTCTGCTAACATATCTATCAATCCTCCAACGCCAAGCCCAGTATCTTAAGGTAGTAACCCTCATATAGAGCGGTACTCGTATCGTACATTCCACTTCTCACATCCCTTTTAGTAAAACCTAATGCCCTCTGTAGTTTCTATGCGCAATCCGGGGTTCCGCGATGTATTCGATCAAAGATTCATTCCTTTAATGCATGCTCATATATCTCTTGTTCTGGTCCAACGCAACCTGTCATTTCAATTCCGTACAGATTCAACCATCTCCTATTTCCCCTGCCTCTGCTTGTGTTTAGGGTTCAATGAACAGATGATATAAACATGTCCCTTCCCCGATTTTCCACCCTTTCTTCTGACGCTCTATATCATACCAATTAGCATCCACTCATTCATTTCCTCCAACCCGCAAATCCGCGATTACTCCATTCCCCTCCCCCAAACGTTTCTATCTTCTTCAATCCCACATCTCCCAGCCCGCCCACAAACCAAGACTCTCCAAAAAGAAACACAAACATACCTTACACCCCTCACACAACTTCTTCACCGAACTCCTAACCTTCATCCCCCTAACCTGCTCTACCCCCTTGCCACTCAAACCCAAACCCAAACTCTCCTTTGCCCTCGCCATCAAAGCCACAGTCGGCCTCTTCGCAATCTGCAACGAAGCAAAACATCTCGAGCCTATCGATGGTGCATTTTGAACTCGTGCGAAAGCCGGGAAAATCATACGCGCGGTGCGAAGAAACATGGTGGAGTGTATCATTGTATCGGTTTGGATTTTGGCGAATATTTCGAGGGACGTTCGGGCTCGCTGATTGAACTGCAATTATCTGAAGACGGGCGGATCGATATCGTAGTGGAGGGACTGAGGATTTTGGAATGGCGCTAGTGATACAGTATCGATGGGTTGAGCACGGACCATATACCCGGTGAGCTCTTATTTCTCCCCGGTGAGCTTTTGGTGGTGTGACCTGGAATTAATTGAACTCAAATGAAAACCATTTTCACAAATTTTTGAATGCACTTTGGAAAAGAGATCAATGGCCACATTTTCGAAAAAAAAAGATGAATGTTAAAATTCCCCGAAGGAGTTTGGAGAGTTGATCTTTAATGAGAAAGCTGCTAGTGAGCTCCGCCGTTAGAAAAAGTTCTCGCTCTCCCGGTGAGGTGCATAAAAAGCTCCCGGTGAGCAAAGTGTATGAAATCATTCAAACCCATCAGATGAATGATGAACTCTATATTTCATACTTAAATCGAACATACCATCCCAACTCAAACTCCACCTTTACAAGTACTTCCCAAACTACGACATCAAAATTCCATAAGCCCTCTCAAATTCCCTCCTCTTCTCGTCCTTCAAATCCTCCCTCGCACTCAAAAACCCATGTCCCTGATCGTCAAACGATTCAACCTGTCTCTCTACTTTCAAAGCCTTCTCATAATCATGCATGCATATCCTTCTTTTCCCCCTCGGCTGCCAATACCACCATCGGAACCGTCACTTTCTCCGTGTCTTCCAGGGTAATCATACCGGGGCGGAGTTGAGCTGCCACTTTCCAGGGTGTTTGCTCCTGATGTTAGGGCGATGGCTCTTCCGCCCCAGCAGTACTGTTCTTATTATTTTTCCTTCTGTTGAATTTGAATTTGAGATTGAGATTGAGATTGAGATTGAGCCTGAGCCTGAGCCTGAGCCTGAGCCTGAGCCTGAGCCTGAGCCTGAGCCTGAGCCAAAGAAAAGAACCCCCATACTCCCACCGCACCCCAAATTTTCCCACCATATGTATATCTCCCCAACATCCCTCGGAATATCCGGTATATTCTCAACCGCAATACAAGGTTTCCTTCCTGGTAGCAAATCAATCCCCGAGAGGGTTCATCTATTCCGGAGTCACGGGTATTCAGGATACCTACACTATAGCACTTCACCAATATTCCTGCTCCCATCATTACCAATACGTTGGCAACCATTCTCATATAACTGCAGGTAATTACAAGCCCACTCACCACGCAAGATCCGCCGGCATCCCTTCAAAGAAATCGGGCATGAAAATGTGATATTCGTGCTTCGCTCCTCGAGTCGGCGAGGTGATCTTCCCCTGCGGATGGTTTGTTCAAAGTATCCAAAGATATCGTAGACGATGAAGAGGGCATTCATTGCCGATGCCGGGCCGGATACGTCTGGAAGAATCGTTAATATCTTTGTACGAATGTATGAGATCAGAATCCCGCGGGGCTCCCAGGTTTTTGTTAAGACCGCCGATTGTATCGTCGGAGCCCTTCGGAATGTATCCGCTGGAGATAACTGGTGGGATGTTGCAACATGCTGCGCTGTGGCCATCGATCGATTGCATGCTTGGCTTAGGGAGAGAATAGAAATGAAATGTATCTGTTGAAATGGGATTAAATAAATAGTTACTTTATATATTACTAGAAGGTGGGGGTGGATTATTGAAGAAAGAGCTCAAGCCGAAATGGAGTTGGAGTTGCCGACGTGACGAGTAAGATTGAAGTGTGAAACGCAAAGTGGGGTAAGCCGACGAACCTACGCGCCTTGGGTGAGATTTAGTCGGAACATCTTCTAAGGATTCATACCGGTTACAAAAACACAAACAGGACTTTATTTTAGTAGTGGAAGCGAGACTGAAGTGTTATAGAATGAAGGTGCCATTAAAGCTACCTAAGATATCATAAAAATCAACGTCTCTCTTTTTGCCAAACAACTACAAAGCCGCAAATTAGAAAGCTTCAAGCACATTTCTTCCCTCTTCTCCTAAACAGCTATAAAACCGCAAAATTAAAAACTCCAAGCAAGTTTCTTCCCTCGTTTCCCAATGGTACTTCCAATTCATCCTATATACAAGTCCTAGCTCCAACACACCATCATTCATTGAAAACATCATCGTATCGCTACTTTCAACTTGAATAATAACAATACTTCGTAAAGCAAGCCGTACAAGCGCTGGGAAGTGTCTGTCCCGTTTTCTCCATAAATGCACAACCCAAACAGGTAGCCCATCCAGAATCACCCCCTTGAGTTGCAATCCCCCCACCATTTGCAATCATTTTCGTCGTAGTGGTCTTGGAATAGATAAGTTCAGTAGTTGCGACATTGCTGGCAAATGTGTATTCTGCATTTGGGAGATAGACAATAGTTGCCTTGCTGGTGTCGCCGCAGCCAAAAAATGTTGCTTTCGTATTGTAGCCTTCGGAGAGAAAAGTCGCGACGGGAGGGATAACAGGCATGCGTGTGAGACCAGCTGCCTGAGATTGTATATATGTAGTATAAATTTCGGATCCGTTGGGCCAGTTGGTTGAAGTATCTGCGCTGTTATCGTTTACCAGTATAACTGATATGTTGCGATAGGGCTGGAGCATTGGAAAGATAGGATTGTTTTGCAACGCTTCTCCGCCATCTACCAAGCTTAAGGATTCTTGCGCCTGGATATCATCCGCGGAGTTGAATTTACCAGTGGATGAGGTGTATCCCTGAAAGGGGTTTTTGTAGGTGGCATACAAGTCTTCGGTAGTCACTTCATGGATCTTATCAAGAAATGCAGAGACACTTTCGAAGGGATCCGAGGAACCATTGACGGGCGATATACTGATACACGCCTCATTGAACAGAGTGCTGGAGGTCCCTAGAATATAACCCAGATTATCGTAGTTCGTGGTGCATTTCCCAGTCGGCGCGCCATCTTTCATAGTAGTGCCAAGGTACTTAGTTGGTGTAAAGGCAGATACGTCGGAATCCCACGACCCGAATTCGTAAGGAGAAAATTCGTATGTTGTGGCATTGGGCCCGGGGGTGCATTGACCGAGAAATGTCTTTACTCCCAAACTGGTGATGATTGGGAATGGGACTGCATGCGAGGTAAAATTGGAAAGGGTGGCCACTTCAGAGAATGTAGTTGTCGTACCACTTTCTAGCAATTGATAGCTTAGAAGTATCCCCCATGGATCAGTAAGAGTGGTATGATAGCCGGCTAATTGCTTTAGCCAGAGCTCTGCTACGACTTTAGCGTAAGCGACTAGGAATAACCACCCCTCAGGGTCGAAAAGTGACTCTGAAAACGAGGATGCCCAGAGTTTATCTCGCAAATACGAGACCGTTGGATAATTGTTTCCGGCAAGGGATGAAAGGAACCATGATCCCCCCGAAAGACCAGCTTGATACGTCAGAGCTTGGTAGAGGCCACTGGTAGAAACATCACTGTCACGTTCATCAAGAGCTTGGACTACACCAGCGCTCTTTTCAGGACGTTAGTACGAGATGGCTTATAAAGAAAACTCTTGAGAATATTTGGTGGTTGCTTGGGGCATCGGAATTTGCAGAACGACGAAGAAAGGAAGTACTCACTGATAGAAGGGATCGATAACCTCCACCACTGTGGGTAAGTGCGATCTGAATGATATTAGTTATCGAAAGAAATGTGGTTAAGGTAGCGATACTCACAGTTGGCAAATCATCAGTACCAAACCCCGAGTTTGTTTTCTCCAACCACTATATATAAATTCAGTCAAAGCCCAGTCTGTCGGTCGAGAGAAGGTATTAAAGATTCGTGATCCCTCTCGCCTAAACCATTGCAAGTGGAACCAGGTCTAAACTTTATTAAATTGACATGAAATGAGGTTACGTACCGATTTCAAAGCTACATCCGCGACAGCTTTCCTTGCCACTCGATAGGATTCTTCATTATCCGAAAGGCCATCTGCAGACCTAACAAGTGATTCACCTGAAGGACATGTCACAGAAGTGGGCGCGTAGGAAGCTCCGACCACTCCTATGGCCAAAAGCCCAGCTAACGATGACGGTATCGATGAACGCATTGCAATGCTGATCTTTCAAAATGGAGGGAGAAGAATAAATTAGGAGTATATATGTATACGGGAAATAATAGAGGAGGGAGGGAAGAAAAAGAAAGCTTCGGTGAATATCCAGGTTCAACTAAAGGAGGCAGATTCTTAATCAATGATCAGCAGATGGCTGGTGATTCTTCGGGAGGGAAGACTGTTTATTTGTACCTGAATGATCAACATAGATACTGATAGGTCTTGATGATAAACAGACAGACTCTATCTATGACCCATATTAATAAAGTTGCGAGGAGTACTACTACCTTCTTCGTCTGTTGATGGGTGATGAGCAGGTGGACTAGAAATATAAACTCCGGTCTTCAGCTATCACTTTACGGTATTAGATACCTCTTCTAGGCCTCGGTCAATAGATGATCGGCGGAGGCTAGTGAGTTGATTGGCAAACACGGGTTGAAACATCATATGAATAGAGTTTACAAGAAGAGATTCTGTAACGATGAAATTAATGGCACTGACTCTTGCACACAAAAAAGTCAATTGAATCCATTCAACCTTTCAAGGATTGCGGAATGTTGTGCGAGAGTACCTGGGTAGTCATCACCGCAGCCAGTAGGACGATGCACCAGCCAGTAAGAAGATACACGTGTAGGGAGACTGCAGGACTTTGTGATGGCATATTAACATCTGAAAGCTTGTGATATCATCTAAAAAAGCTTGTGATAAAATGATAGGCGTAGGACTCCCTAGGCTCCAGGTACGAGAATCAAAAAAGGTCTGAATTAGGAAAGTGGGAATATTTCTTCATACCATTTGGGATACATCGCCGGTAGTTGAATGGAACAGTAGTAACTGTACATGTAACTAACTGACAGTTTGACTGTACCTGTAAAGTGCAAAGTGTAAAGTGCAAAGTGTAAAAAGTGTAACAAGTGTCACAAGTGAAAAAGTGTAAATAAAGTGTAAAGTGTCCGTACAGACTTCAGAGAGGCTCTGTGATTCGAAGATGGGCTGAATCTTTTGTCTAACCGCCTTCGCTCGCAAGGATTGATACCATGTCTCGATGTTCACGGGTAGAGGCAGAATAATTTGGTTGGGGGGAAATACGAAGGCGGTCAGATAATATTTGGTCCACATTATAATAGCTCCCGTGGGTTAAACCAGAATAACCTTAGCCATGGAATTCCTGGAACAACCTTAATGAAGGATTGGAAGTTTTGTTATCGGCACGGCACTGGTAGTCTGGTAAGGCCAGGACCGTAAGGTCTAGTAAGGTTTAGTAAGGTGAGGTCAGGTAAGATAAGGTCGCATGAAGACTTGCCGCGACTAGCTTGACGTCTAAGAGAGTCAATGTCAACGTCAACGTAGTGGGAGGGAGTGGGAGGGAAGAGAGAAGAGAGGGAAGTTTCCGCGAATCAATCAGTCCCGAGTTCTATTGATATGCTCCAGCTGTCTGTCTGGTTACTGCACGTGGGTTACTGGTACCACCTGCACTCTACAGACGACAATGCACAGGGATACAGGGGACGTACAAAATTGCCAAGTCTGGGATGGCCGATGCCCCGATGCCCCGATGCGCGATGCCGGTAATAACCTTGGAATACCTAAGGTAGCACCGGTACTGGTATTGCTATCCATGGATGGGTCAATCAATTTCTTCACCTGGATCTTATTAAACCCCACGAACCTAATGCAAACACTTGAGAGTAATAAGATTTGAAGATTTTAAGGTTGATGGTTGATAACAGCTAGCCACCTTAAAATATACATTGTAGGTAATTGTTAATAAGTACCTACCTAGGTAGTAGTTAATAACTTAATAGGTAGGTGCTTACCTAGTAGGTACCTACCTACCTACCTAGTACAACACTGTAGTTACATAGTCAATCGCAGACCCGACTTAGCTTCCTCAGTTATACCAGCCAATCTTATAATACCTGTAGGTAGGTATCAATTATTGATATTTTCCTCTCTGACATGTGAATTCATTCGGTAGCTCCACAGCACATTGCATACATAAGGTAGTGTATATAATGTATCATGTATCATGTATCATGTATCATGCATCATGCATCATGCATCATGCATCGTACGTACCGGCGTTCTACTCTGTATGGTATTGATCTAGTCGTATCTACGTTTGGCCCGATAACTGATGAAAGCTTTGGCAAACTAAAAATTAATTAGGATAGTACTATAATAGCACTGTCCCCCATTCATGAAAGTGGGATTGGCGCGCATTGGCCCTTGATGTTGTTAATGGGGTTATTTTTTCTTTTGGTATGTTAATCCGAAAACTTGCGAGATGCGCCAGAACTTAGAAGTGTGCCTTTAGCATCGGCCTCCAGCTTGCAGAAGTGGGCATGAATGCATCGGATCATCCCATGCTAGTAGCACATTTAGATCAGACGAACCCGGTCTATGATTAATATCAAGATGCTGAGTGGTACTCTGAAGATATTCCACAATTTTCCAATTTAGATTAAAGGAATTGCTGTATTCTATGTTACAAGGGCCACAGGCCAAATATTTTCCGTGTTATCTTCTACGATTTCCTGACATGACAAAAGAAATAAAAATACTAAGCGGAGGTCGCCTCGTTCCCTTCACTAGCAGGCTTAGCAACACCACTATCAGACTTCTCAATGCTTTGCTCTTTGCTCTCATCAGCTTGCACTTCACGTTGTGCTAATGGTTTCTCCTGAACATCTGGCTCCACTTTGCCGACTGTTTGTGGATCGGAGCCTTCGACATCAGGATGTGGAGGTGCAACTCGAGCCGATGCCTCCTCTGGAGGGTTGATTTCATTGCCTTGAGCATCAACCATGCGAGTTCTGGTTTCATATCTAGTCTTAAAGCTGACTTTTCCCTCAAGAGACTTTACAGCTTCGGGATCAAGGATATTGCCGTCTTGATCTCTGTATTCAACTTTCTCCTCTCGAGAAACAACGCTATGGCTGGCGATAGGGGCTGCCGGCGGTGGGGATACTAACCCCTCTGGTTTCCCTTCTGGCGCCCCTGAGATACCATCTTGGTCTACCAAAGGTTTCTGATCGCCAGCCCCAGCCTGTGCTGGGACCTCAGCGGCATTAGTTGGGATTAATGGTGAATCAGTCTTGTGAATATCGGCATTTGCATTAATGGACTGAGTCGCATAATCAGAGTACTAGGAAAATTAGTATATGTTCTTATTATGAGAAACTAGGAGGATTAATGACTGAATCAAAACTGAACTCACATTGTTTAAGAAGGTATTGCAGTCCCAGTCCCATTTGTCGAAGATTTTGACTTGCTTGCAAGCTGATTGTGTCCATGCGTTGCCATATGCCAATGGAGAGTAGAGAGCAAAGACAACAATGCTAAGTGTCAAAAAGATAATTGCGCCAAGTCTTCCAATGAAAGGGCGTTCACGCAAACCAATACCAGGAATGCGTGCAGTGACAAAGTCGAAGGTCTGACACAACGCAATAATGGCGAAGTAAAGTGCAGGGAAGTAGTGATGGAGGAAAAGCTGACGTTGCATCAGGTAGAATGGGAAATAATGGAAGGCCCACCCAAGAACAGAGGTTCCGATTTCATAGTCGAATCGCTTGAAAACTGGGCTATCGTAGTCTCTGAAGCCTCTCTGCCAACGGAGAACAGCAAGACCTTTGAAAGCCACGAAGATGATAACTGCCAGTGTAGAGCTCCACCAAATCACGGGGTTACCGATAAGGTAGATTTGGCGATGGTCCTTGCCCCAGAAATTGATACCCCGTCTGAGGATA
The DNA here is from genome assembly GCA_025890175.1 of Ciborinia camelliae. Taxonomy (NCBI): domain Eukaryota; kingdom Fungi; phylum Ascomycota; class Leotiomycetes; order Helotiales; family Sclerotiniaceae; genus Ciborinia; species Ciborinia camelliae. The sequence goes on from JANPYM010000015.1 coordinate 394,503, forward strand.
GGCCAAGAACCAGGACGCGAGTCCCAAGCATGGGATTCGACTAGACCAGCATTTGTATGCCACATGACCTTGTTGAGCTCCCAGAATTTGCCAAAGAAACCCGGATTTCTGTAGTTTACCTTTTCTGCATCGGCTCCAAGTTGAGGATGTTCGTTTTGCTCAATATACCAAACACTGTTGGGAAGGGTTCCTCCTTTAGCACATGTGACTTCTTGCTGTTCAGAAGCCCACTCAGGAAGCTTGACTTTGTGAGAAAACAAAACACAACCAGTCATAATATGAACAAGCTTGAACTTGGTTTGAATTGTACGTAGGCGGGTCTTGGCTACTTCTCCTTCAGACATCTTTTTGATGATCTCGACACGGAAAAAATCATTGGCATCGCCTTCGAATCCTTCGTAACCATATGCAGAAACCTCACTTTGCCAATCTGCCTCGGTGACTGGTGGGCGAACATCGTGAGAATGAAGGCGGCGATGTGTGGGTTGATGATACAACTTAATGACATCTCCGTCTTCAATGTATTTTGGGGATGGTAAGGAATCCCAGGCCAATGAACCGTTGATTGGCTCTCCGTTAATATCAAGTGGTTGAGTCTGGTTCTCCAAGAGCCAGACGTTATTCTCGTCCTTGTGGGGATACAAGGTGATTTGCTGTTGCTTGCTACCAGTTGGATACATGAGATTATGAGAGTGTAGGTATCCGCCCTGAGTGTTGTGATGTCTAATGCTAACTCGGCTTCCGAAAGCAACATCTACGGGAACATCTTGCATGGATTTTGAATTGAGAGTTGCTTGAAATTCGGAGCTCATGAATCCATCACCATCTCCAGGGTTAACGAGACATAAGAAATGAATACCAAACATAGCCATATAGAATGTAAGGGGGATGATAATAAGGCAGAAGATACGTGCTACAAGATGCTTGGTAAAAATTCGCTGTACTCGTTAGAATATAGCCCTTTCGGTAGATTAAGAGTTCTTACCGGTGTGACCGTTTTTGCATCCCCGAGCAAAACCCAAAGTTGCAATACAGTAAGACTGCCCACCCAAGCAATTGTGAAAAGCCCGACCCATTTTACACTAGCGGTCGCTCCCAAACCAAATCCTGTCATAACCAACCAGAACCACCAGCTCAATTGAAATGCTTTTGTAGGTCCTTGTTCATGTTGATTCGAAAATGAGGTGAATGCAAGTGCAGTAAAAGCCGTCATAATCATAAGAGGAGAGTCGAGAAGAATTAGGCGTGCCTGAGTAAGCAATCCATTTTCTGAAGAAGTTAGGCTGGATGTCAAAAGCGAAATGCGCAAGAATTCGACTCACCAAATACAATCAATCCGGCTCCCATGGCAGACGTCATGGTTCTGCAACCTGCGGCCTTGAGAGTTAAGAACATAGTAGGAACCAAGAGTATTCCGCAGATAGCTGGCAGCAATCGCATAGCAACGTATGGAACACCAGGCTCCAGATAATCCTTTCCGATATCCTTGAAATCAAATTCTCCATCGAATCCAGCCAAAAATCCCGCAAGTGTAATCAATAGTTTCGCCAAAGGAGGATGTACGTCCATGAAGAATTTACCATTTATGTATTTCGAGGCAAACCCGCCGAAGCTGCAATAAGAAATGTGAGTGCTGGCTCTGGCACAAGTAGCCAATTTGATCATGATAACTTACTGAACTTCATCGAATACCACACTGCTGGGTTGGTAAATCCTGAAGAGTCTGATGATAGCACCCAAGAGTGTCAGGCCGATCATGACCTGATAGTCAGAGCCAGGGAGGAGAAAGACATCTTGATCCTCAACGCCTTCGGAGGTATAATCCGTTGGCTTCTTCGTAATAGGTTGCCTTGAAAGGCTCTTTGAACCTTTTGCGATATCCGCCTGCGCGGCAGATTTTCCAGTACGTGCCATAGTGTGCTTCAGATGAAAATGGAGAAGCTCTGTATATTTAGTATAAGAGCTTCTAAAAGCCCGGTCTCCCTAAGAATTGAACCAGCAAGCTCGAATTAATCGTATTGCCTGAGAGAATGTAAAGAGAGAGAAACAATGAAGGATTAAAGGGACGGCATTGGTGTTGAAGGACAAGTCGCCTGTTATTAAGAAGTGTGTCGTAAGAGTAAGGGGGAGCTTTTTGTCAAGGGCCAGCTATGGTCTCCGTAGAGTGACGCGAATAGAAATAGCTTCTTCTATTAATAACATCACCAATCAAACTACTTCTCAGCCTCACGTCTTACACAAAACATATAATTAATCCTGTATGTTTGGACTTGAGCACAAGTAGCAAATAGCATAAATTCCCCAAATTCTTATGGTTATTATGGTTATTATACAGCCAACAGTTGAGCTATACCGGTCGGTACACATACACATACATATCTAGTATACACATCCATACACTCCAGCTGGCACAGAACAGAAGATCAATGTGCCAAGGTACTCTAAAAAACATCAGATGGACGTAAGGCTGAACTTCATGCGCAGGTGTATCTCTAGTAATATAGATGGTTGTTGTGACAACCTTCGCATCAGTCATGGATTTCACTAATTAAGATACTCCAGTAGGTACTGTGACTTGAGGTGCATTTTGAGGGCTATATTAGTTCCTGAGGCCTCTACGAACGAATTGCTTTTTGGAAGATTTCTAAAAATTCACCAGGTTCCTTCTACACGATACTGCGAATCATACCAAGTCAAAAATTTGTCCTTAGGTCTAACAATGAGAGTTCAATGCAACAGATAACCTCTTCCACCTATGTACAAGTCTGTCCGGTCTTGCAACCACCCCACTACATTCTGTATTTGTGCTTCTGATCTAGTATCCATCCTTACCCCACTTGTTGTATTTATCATGGAGCTCCTAGAGACGAGGTGTTAGCATATACCTGAAGAACAGAATAACCCAGCAAACTGCAGTAATACCACACCAATGGGATCAGGAACATGCGGGCCTTGATGATTGTAAAACTAGAGACATGGAAGAGGGACCCTACCTTTGGCAAGTTGACATTGGGAACAATGACGCTGTGCAATGCGCTCGGGGCATCCTTTGGTGGATTTCTTGGATCACCACCTGGATGGTATTGGTATTTGAAGTCCTGTCGGGCGGTATCGCCTTTAGAGCTCTCAGTCTGCCATGGCATGGTGCCAGGAGCGACGTTCACTTTGGCTTCTGAGGTGGCCGAAGTTGGTTTACCACCTAACAATAAAGGTCAATTCGGATCCTCAGCACTGGTCGAAAGAAATGATCTCACCGAGGTAGTAACCGGACAAACCGAAGGCACCGGCCATGATACCGAAAAGAATCTGCGAAAATCGTAAATTAGCCAAACCCGTGGACAATCTGTATAGCAGAAAACACATGGCAGCATGGTGGAACAAGGTGCGGTTCACTCACGTAAAGTTCCGGATCTCTTTTTGCGCCCTTGTTAAGTACATGGCCATCGGCGGCTTTTGCTGCGCCCTTGGCTGCCTGTGCGGCAACCTTTCCTGCTGCTTGTGCTGACATTTTTTAGGTAGTAGGTTTTGATGTTGTATCGCGGATTAGCAGCCCTTCTCGGAGTGGTACGATATCGATAGCGACCTCACTTCAAGATGTTTGTTGAAGGAGCTCAGATATTATATTATGTCATCAACGTCACGTGCTATTAATCTTTCAAAAATACTATATTTAGGTCCTGATTGGAGGACGGAGCTAAGTAGTATAACATAAAGCTTGATGGGAGGAAAGGAAATCGATTGAATCTATTGATCATAAATTACAATCAATATCTATATATATATATATATATATATCAATATATCAATATATCAATCATTAAATGTCTCTACATTATTACAATGTAAGTTCTATTCCTACCTACCTATGAATACCCGTGGACTCGTAATTATCCCTACCTAGTATTTGTTTTTATGTCCATGAAGTCTTCATTTCCTATTCATCTTACCTAACAGGACATTTTCGCTTGGACCCACGCCTTTGTAAAATGCGTATTCAAGAACTTAGGCTGTAATTAATAATTCAGATTACTTTAGACACTTCACAGGGACTTCACACCTTACGACAACTATGTAACACTTGAACCCTACATACTAGTATCTATCAATTAGATCTCTCAAATTCTCACGCTCCTTAAAAAAGACCTTTTATTTCCTTATTAAATCACAAATTTCACCTTTCTCTACAATCCTCATTTCACCACCTACTCGCTGGTAGGTATTAATAAGTAATCTTTGAATCTTTGAAAACCTTCGCGCCTTGACGAATCTTCGAACTACACGACCTTTACCTTTTTTTGCCTTTTGCCTTTTACCTTTTATCTGCTTACCTACTTCTTGCTTTAACTGCATTATTGTGTGCCGAGGGTTAGTGTTGGTGGCGGGTGATATGAGAGAAAAGAGAAATTAGTTTGAAGGACGACTTTTACATACGAAAATGATATCCCGGGATAATTCTTCGTCGAAATTCCTTCATTCCACAGATGCCGATAATCATACATTCCCCAACACACATCTTGCGCCTTCAGAATTAGGAGATGGAGTCAGCGTTTTATCGTCGCGAATGACCGACATAGCTTCCGAAGATGGAGATAATACAGACACCTTTTCCAACCCAGTTTCACACGGTCGCCGATTAAGTCAACGTCATAGCATACAGACTGGAGATGGAATCTCAAGGCCAGGTACAGGAGTCACAGGAGTCACGGCTGTTTCTTCCAGGGGAACTTTTGGCCAAGCTGCCTCTTTTCGAAGATCCTATACCCCGGGAACAATTGCGCAACGAGCGAGCACATCGGGACAACTCCCAAGTTCTTCCAGTAAGACTCACATACCATCTCTAAGTTCACATACTTTCTTCCGTCCGATGAGTTCCCAGAAACTCCAAGCGCAACGTGGAGGATCTCGGCCACCAACAGTTATACAACAAGAATTTGGTGAGGATGGGTCTTTGGATGGTGGTAGTGTGAGGCAGAGCTTGAACTCCAATACTACTATACCAGAGCATATTATCAGCGAAGATGCAGAACTACCTCCGCCACCATCTCGAGGGACCGAAGCGACAGAACCTGGAACAGTAGACAGAGGTACCACCGCAAACACAAGCCCTACACACGGCCATGCAGCCGGGAGCTTTACAGACAGTGTCCGGCCGCTACAGAAAGGTGCAGCGAATACAAAAGGGCTAAGCCTGAGCATTGAAAAGGGTTACAAAAACGGCACTTCAACTCCTAAATCTCCACGGTCTTTTCGTTCGAATTTTTTGATGCCGGCGAGGAACGATGGGACTGCTGGAAGCCAGAGTCCAAGCCGCAACAATCAGGGCCGCGAAAAGCTCTCGTCTGCTGCTTCTTCTCCAGGCTTTACCCAAGTGGATGCGCAACAAAAGAACACACAGACTCTAAATCTTGGTAAAAATCATCAATACTTTACTGGTAACACAGTATTTTGTTGGGGAGGCCGACTACAGAATACTCGACATAGACCCATCAACATTGCCACGGGTTTGTTCGTTCTTGTTCCTTCAATCCTATTTTTTGTCTTCTCGGCCCCATTCCTATGGCATCATGTTTCACCTGTGGTACCCATTTTGTTCGCCTACATTTTTTACATTTGCATGTCCTCTTTCATACATGCCTCTGTGTCTGATCCCGGAGTAAGTGCACTTTTGATTTCTGGGAGATTATTTTTATTAAAGCTAACACTCCTAGATCCTACCACGAAATTTACACCCAATGCCCCCAGCAGACGAGAATGAAGATCCGCTTCGACTTGCGCCTCCACAAAACGATTGGACTATGATCAAATCGGCACAATCTAGCACGGCTGCTATGGAAGTGCCTACGAAATACTGCAAGACTTGCAACATCTGGCGACCACCCAGAGGACATCATTGTCGAGTCTGTGACAATTGTATTGAGACCCAGGATCACCATTGTGTTTGGTTGAATAACTGTGTCGGGCGTCGAAATTATCGCTATTTTTTCGCGTTTGTAACTTCTGGTACAATTCTTGGAACGTATCTCCTCAGTGCAAGTATAGCACAAATTATTGTCTACGGACATCAACAGCACATTTCATTCGGTGCCTCGATTGATCATTGGAGAGTTCCTTTCGCAATGTTCATTTATGGTCTCCTCGCTACCCCATACCCAGGTGCACTGATGGCATATCATTACTTCCTGATGGGCCGAGGTGAGACAACACGAGAATATCTCAATTCGCACAAATTCATCAAGAAAGATCGCCATCGTCCATTCACTCAAGGGAGTTTTATTAGCAACTGGATTGCTGTGCTTTGCCGCCCACGACCCCCAACATACTTGAATTTCAAACAGAAATATGAGGAAGGCGATCAACGATTTGGTGAGCGAAGGGGGGATCGAACCTCTCCTCCTACGAAGGAATTTCAGGGGGAAGGAAACGCCATGGAAATGCAAAATGTCCATATTGCAGAAGGAGAAGGGTTCCAAGGTCCTACATCTTTGAGACAGACGACTTAAGGTGTTGATTGTATTTAGCTGGGCTGTTTGGAAGGGAGTATTTTGGGGCTTTTTGGGCTTTTACATTGATGTTAGATACCTCTTTCCTTGTATTTTGATGTTGCCATGGTGAATTGTACTTGTATTTAATATTGTATTATTTTGGGGGGGAAGGAATATAGTAGACAAGAGGATAATACGCAGAAATCGGAAATCATCGCATCGTGGCAACTTCTGGCGGTGGTCGACGATAAATGATAGAGGGAAAGGAGTGGTTAGGTGAATACCTAGTTATGGTTACAGTCGTCTATATTTTCTTGTGGGAAGGGGATGAATTCCCAGAAACACTTGACCAGGAGATGGAAAGGAACAAGGCCCGATTCTCGAGACGGTCTTCTCTATAGATAGCTTACTTAATAATATGAGATTGTATTTTTGATACCATCTGTCTCTGTCTTTTGATTCGGTGTGATGGATGTGACTATTTAGATGACCGATGGTATGTACTGGTTGAAGGTTTCAAATTGACACGTTGAGTTGATGAGTACGAAAGAGGTACAACTTCATTAGATGAGAAGCTAGAAGGAAGTTATTAGAAAGAGTAGTAGATGTAGGTACCCATAGTCTTACAGAACAATTTTAATTAATTTTAAAAATCATCCCCCAACTAGTAGTCGAACATATAATCCAAAGCGATAAAGACAACAAAGATGAGGATTCCAAATTCTTCTTTATAGTAAAGAAGATATTATCTTCGTAGTCGGAAAAAATCAATATTTGAAAGTCCTTGGGGTATTCTAGAATGTAGATGTGTTGACTTACAATTTAGGTCCCTTTCAAGATTTGGCGAGGCGATGAAGGGGAAATTGAAGGGAATGAGTGACTCATTGGCCATCTATTTATCTTGCTTGAGCCTATTACTCTATACTTTCAGTAGCACCTAAAATAAACATAGACAAGGTTCAAAATTTAATGGAAGGTGAATGATTTGTCTATTGAATTGGATATAAATATAACGTGATTGATATGCGACAAAAATAATAATAAATATCTAGTACAAATACATCAAGGTCTTTCCTGAAGCATCCTCCCGTCTGTTCTGTGGACTCCATGTTTTGCAGGGAAACTAATGAGACATTGCGGAAAGAAGGAAATCCCACCCACTGTCATCGTAAGAAACTGGAAGAGAAAAAGGAGCAAAGAAAAAAAACCTTAGAACAATGGTCCCAGTCCAGGAATTTTGAGACGCTCGTGAGAGCTAACGTTGTATCCATCCCATCCCTTCTTATCCCTTCCAAATCTATCTATAACCAACCAAGATGTCCCCCAAGATAAAAGAAAGGGGGAAGGGGGAGAAAACCGTTCTAAAAAAAAACTCCCGCTCGCTGATAAACCCCCCAAAAGTTAAGAAATTAGAAATAAACAGTAAGATTAAAAGAAAAACGTTGATACATTTCGTCCACTGCCGTATCCTCCTTCTCGGTGAGATCGTACAGAAGGGCGGACGAGTATGGGGTCCAAAAAATCAGCCCGAGCTGGGTAGCTCGCCTAGTGGGAAGGAGTCATCTTTCACTCTTGCAAATTTTTGTATGCCGTCATTTTTGTATGCCGTCGTACATGATCTTGGGCATAGTCCAAATTTGAACATTGGTTGATGAGTAAGAGTAGAGATGACCCCTTTCTATTCGAAGAGCTAATCGGAGAAAAGCGACTAGTAGGGGTTGTTTTGAGGGGGAAGGCAGCCCAAGTCTAAGTATGGGCTGAACGTTCGATTATGCCGAGTGATGTGATGTTTTGTGCTGAGCCACTTCAGGTAGTTTTGTTTTGGTACTCGGTAGTAGGTACCCACCCGGTACGTGCTGAGTTTGCTCGTCGTGAAGACAGATAGATGGATGGAGGGGCTGAATTGAACCTGAATGATGAGATTGAATGGATGCTGAATATCAAAAAATTGAAAGTTTCGGTCGCAAGAGCAAGGCTAGAAATGGGCTATGGCTATGGTTAAGGAGGGGTTTTTTTTCTGATCTGGTATCTCGTCTCGTTTCGTTTCGTTTCGTTTCATTTCATTTTCGGTGAAGTGATGATGCCTGACTGAGGTGATCGCGCATTTTTGAGAAATGTTGCACTCGTGATCTAATTGGGGGGGGGTTTTGAGGTTTGAGATTGTTGACTACATGGCAAAGTCTGGGGTTTCTATTGGAGAGAATTTAATTAGCTTCAGTTGTTTTTAATCTTCATATTTAGTTAATTTTTGCCCTTTTCCCTTTTCCCTATTCCCTATTCCCACGCAGTCGGGCATTTGGGGCAAATTGGAGGGCGATGGGAAAAGGGGGCATTTGTTGTAGTGGCTGATGAATGTGATAAGACTATAGGTAAGGTTCGCTTATCTGGTCACAGAACAGAGAGACAGAGAGCCCTCAGAGAGAGAGGGCCTCTAGAGCCTGTCTGTGCCTGTACTGTGACGCAGTGTACCCTCGGCTGCATTTTCAGACCAGTGACCTTGCAACATCTTGCAGCTCTCAACTTTTCATGGCCACTCAGAATCTAATAAAAGACCAGGGCTTTGAGTCTGAGACCTATTCGCACTTGCTCAAGGTTCCAGCCTCGTCTTGTTGCTCCGTAACTCTCGTACTCAATTGTCTAGAATTGGAAATTGTCCAAGGTACCAAATGAATTGGAAAAGAAGGGTGGTGGAATGAGAATGTACTCACGTTCAGGCCATTGTAGACACACCTGGCGAAGGGAAGATAACCAGAAATCTAGTGGTCATCATCATCGTTGTCTTTTGGGTGGCTTCTGATTTCCATGTTGGTTTCTGTAGGGGAACGGTTAGCAACGTTGAGGTAGATACAATTGAGAATCCTATAAGCCATGACTGCCGAAAAGGATCTCATGAACAAGGAGTTTGACATACTTGAAATTGGGAGGGATCCGGTAGACATGGTGGTTGCTGGTTGTTGGTGTTGGTTGGTGTTGATGTTATTTATATGGGTGTATGGGTGTAAGAGTATATGTAAGATTATCAGATGATATTGAGTATGAGAATGAGTTTAAGATGAAGAGTAATAACTTTCAAAGTGTGTTGGGATTGAGGAGGTTTATATCTTATATTTGATTCGGTTGGGAGTGCTGAAACAAAAACGAAGGTTGGTGAGAGGGTCTGGAGGGTTTAAGTATCTTGAGCACAATGTATAGAAGACTTTCTACAAGATATCACAATTATAATATTATTATACATAGCAGCAACATGCAAAACACCTGCATAGGGGCCATGCTTGGATAGTGGCTGAGAAGGCATGGGCATGGTAGATCCGGTGTCTATGTTCAGATAGGGAGAATATTACAACGAGGCTGCCTTGCCCTCTAGGCACATCTAACTAGCACAAATTACAATACTCAGCATCGTCATAAATATGAGTATGACTGAGGGACTAGGTAGGCAAAGCTGGGACTGGGAGAAACATTAGAACCTCTGGGAACATCTGGAACCTTGCAACCTTATTAGCTTAACTGTAGTTCCTACCTTACCAACCTAGACTCCCAGGTTTATTTCTGACTTCTTAGCGATTAACTGATCAACTGCCTGACGCCCATCCAAGGGGATGGTGATTGGCGTCTCTTAACCTATCATTATCCCCATTCAGCTCCATCGCCGCTGTTCGCCCCATGTTTTCTTGGTAACCATACTACTCTAGGTTCTAAAATAATATAGCCACCATAGCGCCTGCTCTGACTCTTACGGCACGATACATAACCCTAGGTATTAGGTTTTAGGTGTTGGGAAATAAAAGTACCGTATAGTATATACCTGGAGCCTTGATAAGTTGAGATGATATCAGGCACACCGTACAACAATACGGAAAAGGAAACGCCAAGATGCTAGTTGCAAGGGCGGGAATTTATGGTAGAGTCATTGTATGGATGGATTAGATGGAATCATTGGAATGGAATCAATATGTACCCTTCTCCACCAATGCTCACGGCTCATAAGCTCATAGCTAGGTAACTAAGTACCTAATACCGTACCGTAATAACCCTGAACACCATATCAGTGGACCAAAGAACAATTGAACCAACCCAACCCACCCCCAAAGTCCCTTAAGACAAAAGCCAAAAGCAGAAAGAGAGAAAGCAAAACCAAGTCTCACTCATAGTATTGAGGAAATCTAAAGAACCAAATTAGAAACAATTTAAATAGATTCTTTATAAATTGTTCTAGAAAACATGAAAATCTACGGGGTATTACAAACAGACAGACCACTTACTACTTTGGGATGAACTAGGTGTTCCAGGTTAGGTAAGTATCTAATATCTATCTACGATCCCCTACTAGGTAGAGACCAAATACGTTAGCCTTTGATAGTATAACTGGGACTGGAATTGGCATTGGCACTGGGACCGGAACTGGAATTTGGGACATCTACTCTAAAAGCAGTTGAATGAGGCGAGCAAAGGAAAAACATCAATCAAATCCGCTGGATCTCCATATTATCCAATAATCTTCTATTATCTCTAACAAATCTTGGTTGATGATTGATCGAATGATATTTTGCATCTATCAATATGTTCCTAGACCCCTTCTAGACTCTTTTAGACCACCAGCTTCATTCATCCACTCCTTCTTTACCCGTTCCAAGTCTCTTTTCAGGGATTTACAGGGTTCACAGGCGTCTACAGCCACAGTACCGCTGGCCGCATGGATGAAGTTTGAATAGAACATGAAGCCATCTGAAGTCTGGACCTCCTATGCACATCCACAAATCCGTAAATCCTCTGGACCATTTTCATTCACAATTCCTTGTCGGTCGGGGTTTACTTTCCTTTCCTATGCGGCACTTCCAAGTTGTGTTTCCATACCTCCTCGTATCCTCCGGCCGAGGAAGGCCGGGCAATTATTACTCACATTCCATTGCTACTGTAACCTAATCTGCAAAGCACAGTCTAAGGTTCCTATGCAGACAAGGGAATCCGATCTCCTCTTCCCGCCTTATGATATCTCATGGGGGCTGTCAATGGGATTCCCCAAGTATCACGACCTGTCTTGTCAGTTGAGCCATCTGCTGTGCATACCCGTACTGTGCGGCACACATCAGCTAGTACCTTTCGTAGGCCGCCCCGAGATGTATAGAAAACGGCATAGAAGGAAAAAGAAGGTATCATGATGGGAGGATTACGCCCTCTCCAGCTGCACATCATATTTTTTTGGTGATTACTGTGATACACACTCATATTGGTGATCATACCGGCGATCATCTCGGTGAGAAGGACGAGTAGGACGACTAGGCCACGCCTCATATGCTAATTTGCACTTCGCATGCAACATCAACATTTTTGGTTTTCATTTCATCAGCTCTATATCATCGCCGCGACAGTACATTAAATTATTGAGGCCGCGAACAGTTTCTGAAAATCCATAAGGTTACTTGCTCACCGAAAAATGACGCAGTATTTAATGCAGGTCAAAACCAAAGAGATCATAATCGCAAAACACAGCCTACCATTTTTACCATCATCTAAATATGCAGATTGTACTACTGCCGCGACGGGGTTCTTGTGGTTGGGCTGAATATTACAAGGTTTAACACGTTTTTTGGGCTCCTCTCAATGCGGCGTATGCGGCATCGACGTCACATTTATCGTAAACATCCCCTTTCTATAATGCTGATTCCCTTGTTCCTGCATCAAAAAAGCTTCAATTCAAATTCTCCCAGCATGGTTAACGGCTAAACGGACATGCCCATCTTACATCTTTACATCTTCACACCTTGACACCTTGACATCTTGACATCTTGACATCTTACATCTTACATGCATATTCCAGAAACTCTCAGACGAACACTCCCCCCAAATCAGCCTTACGTGATGGGATATATTTTTACAATTACATGTACAGTAACGAACTGCATCACCACATCACCACATCACCACATCACCACACCACTACATCCATCGTCGAGAGTTGGATGACATAAGATTCTCTATTTCCAGATAGGAGATTTCAGTCAACAAATCTAAAAATTGCATGAAGGCACACTACTCCGTACAATAATGCGTACAATCCCAATGGAAATACTGTACTCAATTTCCTTTCAGGATCTCCCCTGTCCGGCATAAGAATCCGAGCCAGCCTCACAATCAAACCGGTTCCTCCCTTTCATCCCCCTTCTTCTTCCCCTTCCCCTTCCTTCCCGCACAACCGTTATATCCAACGAACTGGGTAGTTGCTGAAGAAATGTCGCGGGTTAGTACGGGGCCTCGGATTTTGATGCATCTTTTAGCTTTGCCATGTTTCTAAATTCTGTTCAATTCTATTTTTGTTTCTCTTTCTTCCTAAACAATTAATGTTAATGGTCCCCAGCAAGCAAGCAAGCAAGCAAGCACGCATCGATGATTCTGTTTCTCCTGGTGGTTCTAGACCTAAGATGCCTACTCACCAAATCCCGACTTCCGGTTCTGGTGGATACAAACACTGGAGCCCGTCATATACTATTCTTAACTTCATCAACTTCATCGCATGATTCGCATCCATCCCCTGATCTCCCCTCCTTCTATCCCTGGACCTTGAGATCTTGACCTTCTCTTTCTCTTCTCGAATGATTCCAATTTCGAAATCTCCTCTTTTTATTAGCTTCTCCCCCATCCCCTACTACTAGGTACCGTACCGGTATCTGTGCATGCCTTGTCAGTTATCACGACTCACGACTCACCACTCACCACTCACCAGGCCTCGTCTATCCACAATCCACAAATGAATTGCATGATCACGTTGATGGGGGAGTCCCATAAGATCACCAATTTCCCAATGTGGATCGCTAATCTAGCCAAATACGAAAGATACTTGCGATGAACCCGCATGATCATTGATGATCATGATACAGACTTACAGTATTCCAAGTATTCCAAGGTTGTTGTTATTATTATTATTATTATTATTTATTTCTGGATGCCGGTCGGTCGGCCAAGTCGGGTTCAATACTGTGCATCCTCCAGGAGATATGCTCCAGGGGATTAAGTATCCTCCAGTCTCCGGGCGGTCTCCAAGGAATCTTTTATGCTAAGTTAGGTATACTTAGACTACCCTCAGTAACTTACTACCTACCTAGGTAATGTTCATGAACTTCACTTCCACATCCTTTCCTTGACTTTTGGGCACAACTTAAATGGATTAAAAAGGTCACAAGACAAGATATAATTATCATTGGTTGTGACGATCTATTTCATCATTCATGAGTTGCCTATACCGGTATCTTCCATACTTCAGCTGAAAAAAGACTAGAATTTAGTGTCTTGTTTCATAAGATTTTGTTATGATATACCTTTCATGAGTCTTATCACTATGTACATCACTTTTATGCATCGTCATCAAAATTCATGTTTTGAATCATTGATCTGTTCTCATTAATCGGATCCCAGGAAATTATGCCCTGCTTTGCTTCTCTTTTCATCCCTTTTGTTCTTTTGTACCCCAATCCAACATTGAATCGTTACTCGTCATCGTCATCGTCATCGTCATTCATCATCAAAACCATGATCATCATATCAAACATACAAAAATAATACCTTCCTCCTGATCATCGCGAATCGGATTCCTAGTCTCCCCCCCCCCATCTTTTCTCGGTTCCAATTCTAAGCAAACCATCCCTCTTTCTCCCAAATCCATTTCAAATCTGGCCATCCGATCCAAAACCCAGCCCACAGTACCTGCCAAAATCGAATTGCCAATAATCCGGGGATTCTCCCCTAGCCTCTAGAGCCCTAGCTCCAATTTCAATGTTCCAGAAAATCGTCCAAAAATACAGAGGCTAACCGGGCCGCATCCGTGTAAGGGGATTCGTCGACTTTCAGAGACAATGACAATGGGTCATCTCGTGAATTCTTCGAGACTCTAGCTCTACAAGACCGAACTTTAGGTTCTATTCAAATGAAGAACGTTAGTCTCAGATTCAGATTATCTTTTTCGCACGATATTCCCATTTGTCTGTCTCGGGACGACGCAGAAATGAACGGCGAGGAGAGAAGGGAGAAATGGAAGAAGCATACCAAAATTCCGGACCACACATTTCATATCATGTACAAACCCGGCAATCCTCTCATCGATGACTTTGCCGCGCCAGGCACCATCGCCATCACGAATTGGGTTAAAGCTCTCCTTGCCCCCTTTTCGTGTCTTGAACTTCGAATGGAGAATCTCTTTGCATCTCTCGAATAAATTCGTTTGTGTTACTTTTACTCTCTCCTGGAATTCGTTGCGCTCAATATCTGCTTCTTTACCACCGTGTTTGATTCTAGACTCGGCACTACGATTACAAATCAGCATCGTATTTTCAGACCATGAGATTATGGGGAATACGTACTTGCAATACGAAAGGCCCAGCGTCTTATCCATGACGAGTGTCAAAATGAGCAAGACGCTAAACCCAATTGCCCATTTGCGTTCATTTGCAATTGCGCGATTGCTTGTCCACATCATCTGACCCCATTCCTTAAGGACTTCTTTGATTCTTTCCTGTTGCGATATGAAAAAGGCTACTTTGATTTGGCGGGAAGCACATCTTGGAGAAGAGTCTGGTGGGAAACCTTCTCCTAGGCGCCCTTCTACCAAACTGGTAGATTCATCATCGAGGATCAAGCTTCGCTCAAGAATGGCACATGCAATGTGTATTTCTATGGCTTCGCGGAGGAGTTCGTACTGTGGCTGTCAGCTATTCGATCCATCACAATGCAATCCAAGGTTCAAGCCTGGAAACTAGCCCAAGCTTGAGATAATGCCCTCAAGATTGTACAATTTGCAGCGCGAAGAATATTTTGGTTGAAATAAAGTTGGCTTACCTCGTCATTGGCTTCCACCCCAGCAGTGTAAAACTGACATACTGTTCTAAGTAAATGTTTCGCAAGATCTGATTCCTCAGGTTCATAAGCTATAATAGCATATCCATCTAGATCATTTCTAACAATCTCCTTGATATATCGAGCATATTCTTCCTGTCTCTCCTCCATCGATAGGACAGGAATACCTAGTGGTGGGCTCTTCTTTCTCGTGAAAGTTGGTCTACCTGATGCATTGATGTACGTCTGGTGTTGATATCGAAACACGGAAGTCGAACCTCGTACTGATAGGGAAACAACAGTAACTTTTAGTGGGACTCGGTAGCCCCAGCTCAATCGGACTATCATCTTATCTGTTCCCCATGATTCTGCGTTCTTCGAGATGAATCTCTTGGTGTTGTCTACTGTGTACAATCTTATGTAATTTTCTGTATCTTTTTGTTAGTTTCAAATGATAACGAAAGATATCATGGAAAGCCTACCGGGCACCAAGAATTTATCGAGCATTTCTACTGGATCATTGAAACATGGTAGGAGACAAAACCTTCTCTTTCCAGAAAGCCTGGTACATTGTTCGCAAGGGAATCCAGGAGAACAAGGCGAGCACTGGACGAGAAACAATTAGCAATGTATTATGATAAGTGAAGGACTATATTCGTACGCACCTTGATTTTGGAGAGATGGCAAGCCCAGCAAGCGCCCGCCTGCCTTACATCCCTCGCCTCCCGCTTCTCCTTATCCGTCAACGCCCTCACACGGCCCCTCGTAACCTTACTCTTCTGCGGTTCGGGGAATGCACTAAAGACGTGCGAATGGTTACCCACATCGCTTGGTGAAGGCGGCGCCTGCGAGCCTTGTGGATGTGGGGAGTGGTGCGATACTGGGGAGCCGTGGGAAGGAGTGTACAAAGTGTTGGAACAAGTGGTTGATGCATCGCTTTCATCAAACCAATTAGCTTTTGTTGGTTCTGGTCCGTATATATCGTTGCTTGATTGACCTTGACTGGGTAAAATGAACCTGTCGTTGTCAACTGGGGAGGATGTTTCATAAGGTAATGGAGATCGTTCGGTTTCGTAAGAGTGTATTGGAGATGGCTCGGGCTCATATGCAACGCAGCCGGAGTTGGAATTCTCGCTGAAGATATTGCCGTGTGCATCATGCGGGTTCCAGGGATTTTGTGAACGTATGTATCTGCCTCTGTGGAGAAGGTTTGGGATCCCAAGAAGTGGAGTTGCCGAAGGGCCCGTGGGCTCCGTGGGGAATATTATATCACTGAAATTCCAATCTAGAAATGTATTATCGAATGGAAAGGCAGAAGTGGCAGGTAAGGAGGTATTGAGATTTTCGGTGCGTTGGATTGTTTGCTCGACCGGCATGTTTTGGTTCGCGTAGTCTATTGCAGCCTCGTCAGCAACGCAGTTTACCTCGACATGGATGAGACACTATTCGAACATGATATCTCATAATAATCATGTGTGGAAATAAGAGACAAGTAAGCAAAATTGTTACATACTGGGCAGCGCAAGATCAAGCAATGGGCTTGCACCTCCTGGGGATCCAAAAACCGACGGCGAGATAGGGAAAACATATGTATCGGACGTAGCCGAGACAGTAGAAGCAGAAGCAGAAGCCAAATCCATACTTCCATGACTTCCATAGCTTCCCATATTACCCTCCGACATACATATATCTTCAAAATTCGAGGCTCCAGTTAAGTGGGCAGTAGAATTCACGATTTCCCACGGCATGGAGAGTCCAGGCATAGCTCCGGCCTGGAGCGACAATGAAGCACCGCCATTAGTTCCAATAAAGGTCGAGTATCCGGGACTCACAGGATCTTCAGGACTGAGTGGGATGGTATTGATAGGGAAATTGGTCATCCATGATGTGTCCGGAAGAGTGCTATGGGGCGCCGTTAAATTTAAAGCTGCGTCTCCAGTGGTCGTAACACCAAGAGCATGTCCAACAATTGATGACGATGACGGAGCAGCAGTGGCCGCGGTCTGTAATTCAAAATAGTCATAGTTGAGAGCCGGTGACGACCTATCTAGACGGGTATCTAGATGAATACGATAACTAGGATTTTGTCGCGAAAAAGAGCTTCTAGATCGCGAGGAGAGCGATGATGATGACGAGTATGAGTGTGAGGATGCAGGCGGTGACGCACTGGGACTGTAGAAACGCCGCTGAGAATGCGACGATTGTTGTTGCGGCCTCTTGCGAACTCTCTGTGGTGAAATGGGAGTCGGCCACTCGGCCCGAGTCCTTTGAGAAGTGGGCTTCTCGATCATGGCCTATTTGTATTCCTTAAAGGAAGTCTTCCCTTTTCTTTTTCGTTTATTTAATTTTTGTGCGGTACGTGCGTGCTATCCAGGGCCTTTTCCGAAATGTGTATGAGATGTTACTATCAGGAGCATTGCGGTAAATCAGTTCGAGCCAGAGTCATCCTTGGATTCGTGGACCGTGCCAGTATGTATGGTACGGATATTGCAAGAATGAGGGGAACGTTATAAGGCTCTGATCTGTGATCTGTCAAGGCTATCCTATCGCCACATACAATAACCTTAGATATAATATGAGAATATAAGAAAGGCAGTGCAGAATGCAGAAAGGGAAAATATTCCTTTTATTAAGCTTTGGCTTCTTTGGGGTGGAAAGGGCACTATAGATACAGTACGTATGTGGTGGTGGGATGGATGATGGAACTGGACGTATGGACTGCACTATGCGGAGATGACCATGACCATGACCATGGCCATAACCGGGACTCGTGGAGACAAGGGAAACACTTGGGTGTACATAATAGAACTACCACATACACAACGTCTTAACTCTTCAAGGACCGGGTGATATTGTTATTTCTTCAATCTTGATTTGCGTAGGGAGTGTGTGTAGCTTTTCCCCGGGGATAATTTTCTCGAAGAGATAACCGATGTGCGGGTGGGATGATGTTGTGTTGCTATGTTGCTATGTTTGTAACTTTGTGTCTCTGTGTCTCTGTGATGGTGTACCGGTATACCGTTTGTAAGATTTGTAATTTGTATCGCTTCTATAGTTCATCAATCAAGAACAAAGTAAAAGCTGGCAGAGCCCCAAAATGAGGGGTGGGAGAAGTAAGATGTGTTGTAAAATTTAACATTTCATCCCTTCATTGGTTAGAATAAATGAAAAAGCTCTCTAAACCTAGTTCATCGACTCACCGAGTAGATTCTATCACGCTTCTTGCTGCACTGTAACGCCGAATAAGCAGTTAAAATATGCACGTCTACTGAAGGGGAATAAATTTTCCCTCTTTTTCCGAAATTCTGTATCGCGTGCAGCGCTTTCGTGGACATCTCTCGACATATAAAATAAATATACGATGGGGACTCTGTACAGACAGCGCAATGCGCATAATATACTCCATGTGTACTCAGTACTGTATGTAGCAAAAATTCATGAAACGTCTGTCTATTTTCAACATTCGATAATGGCTCCATTACCAGTAGTGAGTGACCTTCCAATGAATCTTCTTTTACCTACCATCATCTTCAATCAGCCTACCAGTTTGCCCGCAATCACGTGAGTATGGATTAGCATCATGTAAGAAAGATTACTTGCAAGGATTTGGATCAGTGCCGGTTTATTGTATTACGCCCAGGTGTGTAGTGAGATGCTCTCCTGCTGTAGGATAAAATGAAAGGGTAATTGTAAGTTGCGCCATCTGATCAAATCACAGCACAGCTAGACCAGAAAAATAGGTCTTCCGATATGGTCGTCGTCAATTTTGCGTTCTACCCCTTCACCACCTTCCCCAAATCTCTTCCAATCATTAATCACGAACCAGAAACTGCCCCAAGTGGAGAGCAATGCCCCAGATATCGACCAGGATACCAGGATTCTTGTTGAGCCGCACGCATGCATCTCGCTCTTAAGCTTATTGCATGCTCAAAAGCTGGCTTAAGATTGCCTAATGATTTTGAGACAAGCGAGAAGGCTCGACTCTTGGTCCTCGTGCAGGGCCGTTGAATGCCGAGGGAGTGGGCTCATCATCATGGTAAGATGACTCTTCCTCATTACCTTCTTCGATAAGCCGTCTTGTCACTACCCTATTATCTTCCTGTGGCGCTTCTGTATCACCATTCGTTATGCGGTGGATGGGTCGGGACCAATATGAACGTTTCCAGAAGGAGGTGGTGAGCAGATTCATGATGGATATCACCTATGTGGATTTCGTAATGTCAGAAAATGAATGACCCCTCCACCACAGACAGTATGCAGTTCTTTCCGGGACCAGGGGAATCCCATTCAACATGCAGAAAAATAAATGCGAATTTTATGCATATTGCAACTTTCTAGAACCCTGAACCATCTAGAGCTATTCTGCCACTCGTGACAGAAAAGTCGCATACTAATAGATGAGTCTATCATGTATTGCATCTATAGAGGGAGGATCTTTCGATGCGATAGAAGGGAAAGGGGTGTGCACCTTAACAATGAAGATGACTATAGCCACGATTAAGAGCAGGCCAGCATTAATCTGCTCTGCTTGTCTCCAGGTCCCAAAACAGCTTCTAGGGGGCTGTTAGCTTTATGTCTCGGAAATGGCATCGCGAGATCGGAAATGAAGGACTCACTGCGAGCGATTCGTCAATTCGACACAGTTCCCAGAAGCATGGGCGTCTGTCCTGAATGGCCATGATCGATCATTGACACTACGAAGACCACAGCAATTTAACGCATCTTGAATCGCCCTGATCTTCCTCTCATCCTTCGAGCTGAATAGCTTCTGCCATGTATCTTCCAAACCACAATGTAATGATTTTGGCGGTATCATATAAGTCTGCAAGATCGAGGAGTCAGTAATTGCCTACCGAAGCAAAGAGTGCACACATGGAAACATAAAAGAGATTTTGAGATCTGGGAGCAAAATCGGGTATTGAGAGCAAAGAATCTAATGTATCGAACCAAAGCAAGGGTAGCCACAATTGTTTCGTAGACCAACTGGAACCCAATAACGGCAATCAATGGCAGCGTGAGCTGATTTTGCTCTTTCTTATTCGCTCGCTGGATCAAACCAACAGCACCTTGTGTAGAAATACCAGTGACAAGCGGCAGCACGATGGTGAATAGTGCGAGAGCTTGGGAGATGGGAAGTGAAAGGAGGCGGATTTGGGAGTAGGAATAGCTAGCGGATATCAGTTCGAGATCATAATCAAATGTACTTCGAAGTTTCGTACCTAGCTATAGCAGTCAAAATTATTAGAAGCTAAATGAGATAAATGATATCAGCTATTGTTTGATTGTTCAAATGGTCATGATGGTTCTCACAAGTGGCCTTGCCAGTGGTATCAGCTTCTTACCAATATCTAGGTATGGCGGGGAGGATGTCGAAGATATGCAAATACGGAAATTCACCAGGCAAAAACGAAAAAACTGATAGAGAGTGCGCTGTTACAGCTAGTACAGTATTGAAGTCGAATAATGAAGGTGCAAAGAGAAGTCAAGACACTCGAATTTCGACTATGTAAGTGAGGTATTTGAGGAACGAGGGAGAGAGAATAACTAGGAGCAAACGAAATACATCGAGTACATAGCAAGGTTAGGTAGGTAGTCTATATGTATTGTATATTCGTTCTCATCATATTATTATTTGTTATGGTAATAAGTCTTGGATTATTGTGTTTTCCAATTGGTACTGTATTATCAGAAATTTACTTGTTTGTACCACCCACCATGCATGTTTGCTAGAGGGGAAACACCAGAAAGGAAATCAAAATCAAAAAACTTGCCCCACCAAAAGCTAAAGGCCGTCCGCTCCGTCCGCGTATTGGTACATCAGACTTATCATTATTACTATTAGTATTGTTGGATGATTACGAAAAGTGCCATATCCAACCAAAATCACATTCACATCCAAGTTAAACAAACTTTAATAAAAGATTAAATATTTAGATTACTCTACATTAACTCTACATTACATCACATCACATCACATCACAATCCCGATAGATAAACAATCTTAACCTTTACCTTTTACTTATTTCTGTGCTGTGAACAATCAAGCTCTCTATTATCATCACGGCTCGATAATTTTCAAAAATGGCCCAGCCAGCACAATCGCCGACAACCGGCCAAACTTCTCCCAGAAGTCCTACATCTCCAGGAAGATCTAGCATACCATCTGCCATGCAAGCCATGCCTGATTCCCGCCAACAAAGCTTCGAAGAAATCTACGGACCTCCCGAAAACTTTCTCGAGATAGAAGTATGCCATGCCCAAACCCCACCCCTCTATCCTCCTCTCCCCTCCTCGTGTCACTTCTCCCCCTCACAAACAACCAACTGACCCCCCTCCCCTTGTAGGTAACCGACCCCCAAACCCATGGCATCGGCCGCAACATGTACACAGACTACGAAATCAACTGCAGCACCAACATCCCCGCCTTCAAACTGCGCAACAGCACCGTGCGACGTCGCTACAGCGATTTCGAATATTTCCGCGACATCCTTGAGCGCGAAAGTGCTCGGGTGACAATCCCGCCACTACCAGGAAAAGTGTTTACAAATAGATTCAGTGACGATGTGATTGAGCATCGAAGAGAGGGTTTGGAGCGATTCTTGCAGATCGTGGTTGGCCATCCACTTTTGCAGACGGGTAGTAAGGTTTTGGCGGGGTTTGTGCAGGGTATGTTTCTATTGTTCTTTGATTTTACTATGCGTCTCTCTATTGTTTCTATATGATTTTTGTGTTAGGAGATCCATACGGTTTCTGGAGAAGGGAGCGATGTTAATTTATGAGGGACAGATCCAAACTGGGACCGGAATGCCTGGTGAAGTCCAGGAGGTTTGAAAATGGGTATTCGGCATGTTCCACGAAAGCTCAAGAAACGACGTCCGAATACCATGGGAAAGAAGATACCAATGGTACACACAAGACCATAAAACTCCGATGCAGAAATTTGCAATCAATACGACAAGATAGCATACAAATATGGGAGTTGGGAAGGGTGGGAGGTGTGTCTGCAGTTTATTTCGATCTTCTCACATATACCAAAGGCGTTTAGCTGGTGGGTGGCTGCGTTTCAATTAATTTGCGAAACTATTGCTGCACAATTTAATCGGCGGGTTCTGTTATATCAGCTATATCAGAATCAAGCAAAAGAGCGAATATTTGATCTCATGAAATCGTGTTTATTATCTGTGCTAAATGGCACTCGTCTATTTGAGTCCTTTGAAGCGGAATGTCCACCCTATCTCCTATGTCCCATGTACTATGCATGCCTAGAAACAATATGCCAATGATCTATCGACCCACATCCATTCCCACGAAGCGCCATGAATGTCATAATATACACTGTATGCGACCGGTCCTGGCCTGAAGTGGAATACCATAAGTCCTGATAGTCGTCATACAGTTCTTTTTTTGATACAAACGCCATCGTAAAATCCTGTTCATGTGTTGTACATCTACTAAACTCTTCCACGCCATGTTAAGATGAGGCTGGCTTCTCCAGTAGTTTCAATATTCCTTCATACATGCCAAACATGATAGCGGCACTCGGTACTGTCCGTAATAGATGCGGTGTCAAGCCTCCGTATAAAGCAACCATGCCCTCCTCTTTCCAAACGAGGTTGAAGCACTGAACGAGTCCAGTGTATTTGGGACATCCATGGTCTAAAGGTGCCTGTCGTAAGCGTGTTCGTAAAACCTACATATATTGTTAGTATAACGATTGGTAGGAAGTATTAAATTGAACCCACCTCATGAGGATAAGTCGCAAGTGCTGCCACAAACTTTGCGAATCCCGCTGCCCCTAGGCTTCCAGTCCATTGTATAGAGTGATCCCAAAAATTCCTATGTCTCCCACTCAGATTTATCCTCTCCTCTCTCTTCTCCAGGCTCTTCTTCATCTGCTCATATAAGACCCACTGCAATGTACTTTCCGTGACGCCCAAGTAACTTGCACTCATCCCTTTATATAAACCCCGTATTCCCTCTCCCTTAATAACCTGCTTGATACAATCCCAACTGTTCTTGTATTGTCTTTTCCCCACATCTCCTGCTCTCTCCGCCACATTCTTATCCAGTTGCAATCGGGTTTTAATTAACCAAATTGGATTCGTAACTGTACTGGTCGTAATCCCGGCGGCAGCTGCTGCAAGACAAACGACCCACGCCGATTCCTCCCCGCCATTATACTTCGCCAATATCCTCTTCCCATTGCCCACGACGAAAAAGTTGATTGACCTCGCAGGAACCACGCCCACAAGATTCGGCCCCAGTCCTTTAAATAACGCACGATATCCCTCAAGCCTATGCACCGACCCCAGTATCTGAAAAGTTTCGCGGAAATGTAAGAGTCCGCTGCGTAGTGGCGAGAGATGAGCATGTGGAGAAATTCCCTTAGCCAAACGACTCTGTACCAGCTGCGCTTGGTAGAAATCAGATTGCAGGCGTGTTTTTAGGACATCGAGAGGTGCCGTGAGAGCTGCGGCGGTCATTCCTCCAACACTGCAGTCAGAAGTATGTTAGTGGCAGGCCTTGAAGTATTAAAATATTAAGTGGATAGAGGGGCAAAATTTACCCTCCAGCAACAAAATGCGCCCATGACTTAGCAACCGGGACAGGCTTTGCTGCTACTTTTGATACATATCCTGATTGCAAAGGTCCTAGATCTCCATTTTCTCTAGATTGTGGTAATTGCAGCTCCTGCGGTGCGCGTTTTCTGCGATCCTCTGCGGTATTCATGAGTATATTTGTGGAGAGAACTTTTGAGTTCTCTCTTTTCTGTGGAGGGATTTATGGGGGTTTGAGGGATGGTTGTATTATGTAAATGGTATCATGTTAATCTTTGAATATAATCTTAGCAAAATTAAAAGTAATTGACCAAAGTTTGCTTAATTGAGATAAATATTTTAGAGTCCTTGTGGCTGCTAGTGAATGTGATTGATTCTATGATGGATGTCTTAGGAAATTATTTCTGTAAAAGGCGGTGGCATCCGGCACTAAAATCTCGATTAGGTAGATAGGCTGCATGCATGCAACTGCAACTAATTGTGCGCTCTTCACTCAATTAGACGTTGTATAGCGAAATTATTAATGAAGCAGAAATCTCGAAAGCTAATATAGAGGAACTATTAGTAGATATTCATACATGATAAAAAAAGCCATACGCCTGTCGTTGAAGATTTAGCCATGCCAGCAGCCCAAACACAATAAAAGCCCATGTGCCCATCCCAATCCTAGCAACCCCCCCCAACGCGCAACGGCTACCCCTAATAATGCAGCAGCCAAAATTGTAATGATCATGGTTACAGTCCTCTCATTTAATCTTGTTCTTCAACGTCAGTGGCGACCCGAATCGTACTCTCATTGGCATCATCAAATACGCTTGATCGTCTGGTAGAACGCATCCTTCGTGATAAACTTTTTGTGGCACTGTCTCTCCTAGTTGTTTTCTTGGCCTTAGGACTCTCCTCAGGTGAAACAATCGTCAGACTTGTGCTGCTTGACGAGAGCTTCATCTGCGTCTTTCCGTGGGATTTGAGTGCTCCGGTTGTGGCTTCCCTAACTTTAACCGTCTTCTTGCTAGAGCCAACTGCATGGCGAGCATTCAGTAATCGCGAAGAAACCGATTTCTTGACTGTGTTTGCAACATTCGTGCTAGCTGTAGAGATAGATCGTTTAATTCCTGTGGCCGCCTTTGTCTTCCGCTTCTTTGGAATTTGGGCATCTTCGTCGTCTTCGTCATCGCCAATCATCTGCTGAAGCTTTCGCTTGCCGGCCTTGATACCAGCTTTGACAGCTTCTTTGATGCTGGTGGCTTTGGTGACTTTCTGATCCTTTGGTCGAGGTCCCAATACACCACGGCAATTGTCGCTGCCACATCGACATGCTTGGACGTTTTTGGCAGAAAATGGGTCAAAATTGTAGTCATAGGTGAGCTCATCTCCTGTCATGATAGGATTATCGCCAGCGAACAAAGCCATTCGCGGCTTTCCCTCCACAATCCATTTTACCATTCTGCAATTTGGCCTGCAAGAATGGTTGACGAATCTAGCAATGCTACCCCTCGTCGCATCAATGATCATGTTTTGATCAAAAGACATTAGATAGTAACACTTAAAGTAATAGTTAGCCAACTTATTCATCTCTGAAAAGTGAAAAGTAATTACCTCGTTATCTTTGTAATCCTCATTCATACGTCTATCACATTCGTCTTCTGTGATAATTTCACCTGTATACTCAACAATAATTTGATTTGAGTTGAAGCAGCGATTACTTCGAACTCCGTACCCACGATCAGCTGTCTTGATAACCTCAACGCCGATCTCGTACTTGTTACCGCCTTTTCGAAACGAGTTGCCTTTGCGACGGTTGAAAAGTTCAGCAAACGCACGATTGGTACAATTGTCTCGACCTGCGCCACAATTGGTATCATCGCATTCGTAAAGCATGATCCTATTTTGGCAATCTTCGTCACAACCCGTTTCAGGTTTACAGATACATTTAGAGAAGAAACTATCAAACAAGCTTGACTTTTTCCACATTGTACCTGCTTCGCCGATGAATCGATCTAATATGAAGGGTTAACAAGTGTACGAGGGGGCAAAAATGCACTGCAACTTACTATGAGAAGTCTTGTACCACTCGGTAGGCTTAGGTTGCCCTGGAGGAAGTGGGGCGCAAATGTCAAACGGTAATTTGAAATCTCTTCCAACATGTAGTAATCTTTGGCCATTCCATAGGGGCAATGGCAAGGCTTTGTTTGGCTTTTCAGTCCACTTGAAGGGTGATTTCGTATTTCCAGAAGATTTGAACCAATCAAGGTTTGCCGGATCCTGCCCCGCGTAGAGTCCCTTGGTCAACCAAGCCTTGTCTTTCCTGCCTTGCGCTATCTTCTTTGCTGGAGTCTTGGTAGTTTCAGGTTCGGGAACTTGCGATTGGACCTCCTCTGCCTTCTTCTTCTTCCTTGCTGATTCCTTTGGCACAAGCTTTCCGTTGCTCCATATTTCCAATACAACAGGCTCTGTTTCGATCTTTGCAAACTCTTTCGTGTCAGCGAGGTTTCTAAGTTCCCTCTTTGCTTTCTGAAGACCTCCTTCCATTTCCGTTCGACCCCTCTTTCCTAGCACGCTGATCTTCTTCGCAAGACCTCCCACCTTCTCGCCAGGTGTCGACCGTAGAGACTTGCGTCTAGAAATATCCTCCTTCTTAGCACTGTTTTTTGGGCTCTTGGGAGGTTTGGTTTCGCTACTTGATTTAGGTAGTTTCTTGACTTCCCAGGACAAGTCTAAAGCATCAATTCCCTCACTAACCAGCTTTTGTGCACTCTTTCCCATGGAGTCCGTAGATGAATTTGTCGAGCCCAATGCACCCACCAATTCGCCTCCTGATATAGTTTGTCGCCGCGCTTCATGATCCAGAATGCCCTTGTTCTTTAAAAACTTCTTCGGGGCATGCACAGCCGTGCCACTTAGAACCTTAACATTATAAGTCCCAACCTTTGCGCGTGCTCGCTGACTTCGTCTATCTTTTAGTTCGGGGGCAATTGAGGCATCATCGGCAGTAGGTTCAGGCTTAGTCGTAGCAGAAGTGACACTAACATTGTCTCCAATGCTTGTTGGAGGTGTAGATGACGAGGAATGTAGGTTCGAGGTGTCATCGACGGTGATGGTAGTATCAATTGATTCTGATGAAGGGGCACGCGTTATTTCGTGTTTACTAGAGGAGCGAGACGATGCGCCCATTCTATCTAGTAGAGTGGAAAACATATTGATCTAGATGTGTCGCGTTATTGTTGTAACATTAATCAATGTTATGGAGAAGACGCGAAAGTTGATGAGTACCGGTAGGGTCCACCAGGCTGTGGCTTGCTCGCTCCCTCACTCAGAGCGAAAACGGATGAGTAAGGAAAACAAAGTTCTTGATACTAAAATTTGTTAAGAAAATAATGAAGCCTAAAAAGGATTTTGAGATCACAATCGCGATGTTGCTGAATAATAAAAGATCTGTTGTATGTGTGGATGTTGTGGTGTTGTGGTGTTCTGGTGTTGAGGTTGTGGTTGTGGTTGTGGTTATGGTTATGGTTGGAAAAAGTTGTAAGAAGTGGAAGAAGGAGAGAGGGGACAAGAGGTAATTTGTGGCTGGGCCTAAAGGAAGACCACTTGGATGAGCCAATTATATGTACAAGGGGCACATTCCAAAAACAATATAACACACTAATAAAGTACCTACCTAGGTATCTAATGCAAGGGAACTTAAGGAAGATCCTTTTCTTTTCATGATTCACCCTCTAAAGAGTATTCTAACTGTCTAACTGTCTAAATGTCTAAATGTCTTCCTTTCCCTTTCCCCTGATAGTAACTACAGTACATTAGAAGATCAATCGTATGGTTTTGTATGGTTTCGCTACTTTGAAGGAATATGGTAATGGATAGTATGGTAGACAAGTCCGTGTGATTTATCATGCGTGATATTACAATGTACCCTAACCATTATACACTTCGGTAGATTACTTTTAATCAAACCATTTCCATGCAGGGTCACATTGTTAATGTCTTTTATTCCATTGATTGACCTTCATTGAAGTCAACAGCCAGGGACAACACACTTTGATGTCACGTCACTAGTCCTTCTCCTCGACATCTAGATGGATCTTCCTCCTTTCCTATTTGATCCAACACGATGTGAATCTATTCTATTCTTCACATTCCTTTCGCTATTGTGGTTTTGATTAGTTAAGGTTGAAGAACTTACCAAAGTGATTAGGTAGGCTGATCATCCAGTAGGATTAGCGAGGGGCCCCGATTGTGGTTTGTGAAGGAAGTCAACACTTAACAATTTCAGGAACACTGGTTGATTTTGATAATTTTGGAGTTGATCATTCCATTTATACTTCTTGAAGCTTTGTACTTATGTATCGTAAATCTTCTTATATCCCATTTTTCACGGAGAAATTCTGTAAGAAAAAACACTTTGCAAAGTTCTACCAATACAAACTCAAATATATTACCAATACTCAGCATCACCACATACTGTTTCCACGGGTCAAAGGGACTGTAGTTTTCACTCGCAAATCCTTTCATATGGAGTTCATGAGATATTGATATTGTCGAATGATTTGAAGGATATTTGTGGCATTTCTTGTTTTATTAGTTAAGACAACATTGTTGATACATCACCCAGGTAGATGGATGACTTCTTCCAAAAAGGTGCCTTGGAAGCCTTGCAGATTACCTAAAAAGGAAAATGATATAAACTCCAGTCCCTACCCTCAAGGTATCTCACCAGAATTATATAGTCCACTTGAAGATTCTAATATGATTTTCTAGTTAAGGTATTATGTATAAAGCTATTCCACTCTGGGGAGGGGCCGATCTCGGGTTTCGAACTCATCCCACACATACTCTTCAATGTTACTAACCCATGTATATGTATATCTCACGATCAAAGGATCTTTTCAAATATGCTATATAGGTAAGCTAGTTAAATTTCTTTCACTTACTTGGGACTTCAAGATTCGGCTCGAACCGAACTATTGGTATGTATGTATTGAATTGCGGTCCCAAAAAGATTGAACACCAGCAGGAGCAACGAAGCAGCCGCCATGGCGTCACGCAACTTCCACACCAGTTCTTTAAAATTAGATAGAAGAATACATATACTTGATTGTCAGATTTTCTGCCTCGCATCTGATATTTTGTGACTTGGAGGTAGGTACATGGTATTGACAGTGCTTGGCATGGCATTATAAGTTGATGCAACTATCTCAAGGTTTCCAATTCTCCTCCTAGCTGCAGTCAAACAATAAGAGATTTGGATTTATGACCCTATTTCGAACACTCGATCGGTTTAGAATAGTGAATACACCTGAAATATTCCCATATACACTCAAGTCGTTAATCTATATTGAGATAATCACCGCTTTAGCTTTCGAATATTGTGTGCAGTCCGAACTTGTAGAAACCCTTAATCATCCAAATCGAAATACAAACGCCTACTGTCGAGTCATGATCAATTCCAGGAGCCTCGGTAAATTTTCCGAGGTGATGAAACGAGGAGTGAGAGGGGGTGGAGTAAGAGATTTATGTCGGCTTATTTGAGGGTCATGTTGGAGGGCATGATATGCATTGCACTCGAGAGGGTGCTACCAGATGAACTTATGACGATGGTAATTTTGGGCGATGTCTAGCCAGGTGAGCGGGATTGTCTCGTTGTACTGGAGTTTTTTCTCCACATATATGGTAGTCCATGTTGTCGCTTCGGATCGCGTTCGAATGGGCTGGGCCTGGTTGATTGACCTTCTTATATATAGGAGAGAGGAAGACAGAAGGGAATAGGATAAAATTAGTAGGAGGCCTTCCTATAAATATGGAAAAGCAAGGCAAACGGAGATTAGCTGCAAATTTCCCCATGCATCTCGAACCATTCGAGGCTTGTTCTCACAACTTACCAGCAAAGATACTTCATTCATGGAACCTATCTCAGTCATACCTTTATATACCTGTTTTCGCAACACTGGAGACTAATACGACTCTCCCCTGCAGATACCAGGGAACATAATGAGGTTGGCTCTACACTATTCCCGTCATCCCCGCTTCATGCTATATCCTCTAAAACCCCATATACTTCTCCATATTTTCAATGCCAGTACCTCGAGCTTCCCTAGATGCAGCTTGTCGTGCAAAGTGTATTCTCCGCTAATTTCGGCTCCAAATACTCGCTTACCTCTGATTCTGGAGAGGAAATCACATGTCTTAGCAAGGAGAGTAGTATGCCATCTTTAGCGCACGAGAGGCAGACACGGAAATGTTGCAGGGAGATATAAAGTCATTCGGTCAATATCAAAGTTAATGTAGTCAACGACGCATATTGCTACAGTATCAGCTCCTTAGTATCAGATGATATAACCCATGGGACCAGGAAGTTGCACATTGTTATGTAGTCATCTGGAAAACGCCAAGGTCAATATGATGACTGTATATTGAAGTATGATACATCGTGAATTACTCAGCTCATTCTTATCAGATGATATGTATACGACTCTTAATATTCAGGACGAAATAAATAGACTTCAAACGACAGTTCGAGCTAATGCACACAAGAACAACATGGGTGATATAGTCACTTATTTACAGATCTTGTACGTTTGAGGGTTGACCGGCTTTTTCCAAGTTTGCCCCAAGTCTACCGGCACATTTCTACTCTCTCGCCGTCACTTCCATATCGTATTTGCTCAAATCTAGGATTCTTTTCACTCTCGCAACCGAATACTGTCCCACCAGACCACCAACTGAGAATTCATGGTCCATCTTTTCCTGCGGGATGACGTTCGAGGTCAACGAAACCGAACAATACTCGCAGCGGTCATGTAAGAAGAGGTTGGTATAGGGTCCTCTCTATCATCTCCCTCGGCATTCAACACATACTTACACAGCGCATACTAAGAGCCTCCCCGTTGCTCTATCCTCCAATTCATAAGCAGGCCACACGCTTTATGCACAATGTATACTTCGTCAACGACTCAGAGCATCACCGTGTTGTTCGGTGTTCACAGTTGGAAGAAGCATTTGTTCACGCACAGAGTATGCGTCATCTTGTGCAGTAATGATGTTCTTGACTTATGTACTTTGGATTATGGGATGGGACGCATAGTTCAACTTAGTACTAGACACATTCGACAAACATCCCTTTTGCAAATATCAATCAATAGCACAGCCCTTGCAGCCGGCAGAAAACACTGTATATAATTTGATTTTTTTCAGATTTCATTTAAATATGATGTACATCAGAAGCTAAAGTACATGTTGAGACCAGGACCATCGAGAACATAATACAGAAGCTCCATTCAATTGTTGCTAGAGAGGGCAGACAATCTATTATGATTAGACGAATGCGTAAAGATTATAGATAGCAAGACTCTATGTGTAGGTGTATATATTATATATATATATATATATATATATATATGCCAGGTATGTACTTTGAACGAGGCGGAGATGAGAGAGATATATATCACAGTCCTTACCCCCATCTCTGAGCCCAAACACACTCTCTCAAAAACTGAAGCGCAGTCAGCATCCCCTCACAGGTATATTCCACACGTTATCGTTAGTAAAGCAAATGAATATCCACTTAGCCATTTTATATGCTTTGCTTTGCCTGTTGAAAATGGCTGGGGAGCTGTATCAAGATGATGCGGCCACATGATGTAAATGCGATGACATATGTTAAAGCGATATGCAGCTGCTGTATATTCAGTAGTGTAGGCAGAAATATTATTCATAATTTACATAAGACATACCATCCCCAAGCCAGAACACCATGCTCCAATGTTGTAAACACCTTCCGAGTGAGTACGTATGTATAAAATCTGAGAAAAGACCTATCCCGGCACGAGCCAGTTACCTTCGCTCCACTGTGGGTATTTCTTCATGTCAGCTTCGCCCTCGACCTATTTCCGGTCACCAAATTTCTGGTGTATTGCCCGGATTTGCTCTTCCACATTTACATTCTGCATCATTTCATATCGTGCCCGGTCTGTCTTATCCAAAGGAGTCCCGTCGTAACCATTCGCCGCCTTCTTTCTTCGGGCGGCTTCTTCTTCTGTTATAGGCTGGCCTGTAACTCCGTCGAAGATGTCACTTCTTTGACTTGCTAAGCGCTTGAGGTTGTTAGCTACATCTTGTGTTGAGAGATTAGTTGTTGCATAACGGCTCTCTGCTTTTGCTTTCTGTTCTTTCCACCTAGGATCAAGTAATTCAACTGTAAGATTGTAAGACGGTGGTGTAAATCAGAGGGATTTAGGTGTTAACTTACTTCTCATATGAGCATCGAGCTCATCATAAGGAATCTGTTGATTGCAGTTCGGGCAAAGGGCCATTTGCTGTTTGTTGGCAGCCCTAGCGGCAGCTCTGGGAACGTAGTTCTCCTTTATTCTCATAGGTGCGGCACCACCCTTTGCTTCAGCTTGTGCTTGCTGAGCACGAGCTCTAGCCTCCGTTCGCTCTCGTATTCTTTCTTCTTCATCCTCTTCTTCGTTGTTCCTCTGGCGGGGGTCTTGGTATTGTGGTTGATATGATGGTTGGGGCACTGGAGGCGGTGCCATATTATATTGTTGTTGGGCATATGACCCATCGAATATTCCATCGTCTCCGGGCATGGCCTCTTCGATGCGCATATGAGTCGAATTAATCGACATTTGTGCCTTTTGGTCCAGAGAGGCAAATTGAAGCTCGTTGAGCGATGTTGGAGGAGGTAAGTTCGTCTGATCATCAGCCTCCGTGAAGATAACAGTCTCTACCACGACAAAGTCATGCCAATCAATTTGCGCATATGAAAGTTTCTCCTTTTCGACCTCCTCTTCCTTCTTCTGCTTCTGCTCGTCTTGGAATTTGAACCACTCCGCCCTTTGCTTAGCTCTACCTAAAACGTAGAACTTATCATCTACATTGGCCTGTAATTCTTTGATCCTCTCCTGCTGCATCTTTCCACCTTCTCCATCCATACCACTTGCCCGTAACAATACAGTGTATTGATCAATCAATCGTTGGAAGAAGTTGTGTAAGCTGTGGTTAGGTCTCAAGAAGTCGAATTGATAGTTCCCCGTTTCTCTCTGAGAAAGTGTCGTCATGAATTGTCTACCATTCTTTGCAACAAATAGAGCAGTTAGACGGACTACTTCCAGATCCTGTGCACTGATGTTCGGCATGCGCGCTGAGAAATGGAACTCCGGTGGTTCAGGCGGTCCTTTAGGTTTCTCTGCTTCGGCTGGAGCTTCTCCAGCTCTACCCGCTGCAACCGCAGTTCCTCTTCCCTCTTTGATCTCGCTGAGTCGCCATAGGTAATATGCATTGTATGAATCATTGGCGCTAAGGAAGGAGAACTTGGGGTTAGTTCTCTCTTTTTCTCTGATGCGATCTACGATTGTCAGCTTGATGTTGATGCAATACATTGGCAGCCCTCACCTTCGAAATTGATTCCGTTTCGCGCTACATATCCTGCTGTCTTCTCGAGAATAGCTGTTGCAATGTTAGATGATCATGCTCCTAATGTTGATTTTGATCGCGTACCTTTAATTTCTTTTGGTGGTAGTACCACGCCTTGAGGTGGTTTTATTTCATCAAGAGCTGCGACAGCATCCGCAACTGAAGGTGCCATATCGAGTACTGAGACTGGTTATATATGGATTACCTTTACTTTACGTGGTTGTTGTTTGAATTACTATTATCTTTTGCAAAGAAATGCGACCAGCAGCCTTTACACTGAAATGTCACAACCTTGCACAAAAGCTCTAGAGTCGGAACTTAGTTTCACCGACATCCGATATATATCCGATCTGTATACCCCACGATTGTTTACCCCACTATCAATTGGGACATTCAAATTATTTTCATATACACATTGATTGTACAGGTTGAGGACTTCGACTTGAGTTTCCCTTGATATTTACACAAAAGTACGACGTAATACCACATCTTATCAACAATGTCAGAATCCGCTCTTACCACCTTGACCCTCAATGGTCTCCCAAAAATCGCAGAAGGAAAAGTTCGAAATCTCTATGAGATCGACGAAAAGACCCTTCTATTCGTCGCATCTGATCGCATTTCAGCTTATGATGTGATTATGGAAAATGTATGACTTCTCTCTCCTAATGCTTGAACATAGCTCATACATACAGGGAATTCCCTCTAAAGGCGCACTCCTCACCCTCCTTTCCGCGCATTGGTTTGAGGTCCTCACTACTTTAATCCCCGATCTCAAAACCCACTTTCTTACACTCTCCCTCCCTTCCTCCATCTCCTCATCCCAACATTCACTTCTCCGTAATCGGTCCATGCAAGTTCGCAAACTCAAGATCTTCCCTATCGAAGCCATCGTGCGAGGATACATCACTGGTTCCGCCTGGAAAGAATACCAAAAGTCATCTACTGTCCATGGCATCCAAATAGCCGCGGGACTTCAAAATTCTCAAGCCTTCCCTCAAGGAGCAATTTATACACCTTCCACGAAAGCAGAAGCTGGTCAAAATGACGAGAACATTCATCCTTCAAAGGCAGCCGAGATCGTAGGCGAGAAATACGCGCAGCGCATTGAAGATTTGGCAATAAAGTTATACACTGCTGCCCGAGATTATGCTGCAGAGCGAGGTATCATCATTGCGGATACTAAATTCGAGTTTGGATTAGACGAGGAAACCGATGAGGTAGTTCTCGTAGATGAGGTTTTGACACCGGACTCGAGTAGATTCTGGCCTGCGTCCAAATACGAGCTTGGAGAGGAACAAGAAAGTTACGATAAACAATTCTTGAGAAACTGGTTGACGAAGGAGGGGCTTAAGGGTAAACAAGGAGTTGCAATGCCGGAGGACATTATGTCACAAACAGCTGAGAAGTATCGAGAAGCATTTGAGAAATTGACGGGCAGAAAATGGGAAGATGCTTTGAAAGAAGGGGAGACTAAATGAGTATAGCATATATGAATGTAGATAGCAATGAAGCAATCAGATATACCCCTCAAGATGTGATTAAATGCTGTGATCTCTGTATTCTTATACTGTCCTCGGCCCAATAAATATTTTATAACCATTTCTACCTTTTCGTGCTAACCCCAATCTGGGACATAGGGTTGGGGGACATGGGGTGTTCAATGTGCAACTTTAATATGAAGTTTTGAAAAGGGGGTGTCGAGTTTCTCGAGAAGCTTAAGAATATCGACTTTCAATCATTCAACTTAGATCCGGACATTGATATTCGATCTCGTCTCATCCCTTTCAGACATTCTTCGCTTGCCTTGCCCGGCCCACATCTACCCTCATCCACGCATCGAACAAGACATATCTACTGGGAGTAGCCAGTAACTGTATCCTACAAACTTACCCCAATCCCGAGCCGGTCACTGATAATTACAAGCGAATCAAATTAGCCCAAGGAACGAATAAGACCCATATCATATCTCTTCAATTATTCCACAGCATTAATCTTATCTTATTTCATGGCACCCATAACCATGGTGGCATCATATCCGCCGATGAACCTAGCTATTGTTATTGTCTTCCCGGTAAGCCATTAATTATGCACAATAAGCAAGGTATAGTATGTACCGATTTAACCTCCCCCCCCCAATTTCAAAATAACGCCTTTGCATTTCAGCCAGCAATGAGCCATGAGAACCATGACAGAACTCCTGCTCCCTTCTTTTTGCCGGACTCCCAAATAATTCAAACCCAACAATTATTAGTCGTAACATGATAATGAATCCCAACTCGCATTTAGCTATTAGAAAGCTCCGGGTATAGCAATTGAAAGCTTTTCGAGGTCTTCACTGATTTCGATGGACTCCTCGTTCGCCGAGGAGCACTCGGATTGTGGCGTTTCATCTGTTGCATTAGGACCGTCTTCCTCTTTGCTTGATTGTTTCCATGCCTGATGTCCCCCTTCAGACTCTGAAATTACAACATCTGGCTGATCCGGTTCCGGCTCCGATTCCGGCTCCGATTCCGGCTTCGTTACCACTGCCTCTTCAGAACCCTGATGCATCAACTCAGAATCAATAATTGAAATATCAGACTTTTCTACTTCATCTCGAAGTGGACTAGGAAGAATCTCTCCGTCCCCCAACTTTCTCCCAAATCCGGTTAGGTTGACGGGTGAGAGTTGGCTAGTTGGTGTAATGTCTCGGGGTATAATCTCGATGGATCTGTCCGATTCTCCACTGATCTTGCGTCTCCTTTCATCGTGACTTGAGCGAGGACTCCGAGATGACTCTTGATTCCAAGATTGAACACATGGGATAACACCACCACCAATACGGCACCAGAACATTCGCTCTCTCAACCTGACACTCTCCTCCCACGCGGCGTTATCAGATTCTTCACCTTCACATTTCCAGTGACCTTCTTTAAGGAGGCGCAAGAAACTCATAAATCCACAGGTAGAACGGACGCGCGCTAGACAGTATAGACATAAGGGATACCTTTGCGCATTGTCGCTTTCGCTCGTTCGAAATCTATGACTTCTGATATGTTCTGGACCCTTTCGATTTTCTCCACAAAGAGAACAGGCAAATGCATATGGCTTAATGGACGAAGGAATTGGTTCAACGACTAGCGACCCTTCACATACAGCATTCAATACTGTCCTTCGAGCCAGCCAAGAAAGTCCTGGGGCGTTATCGAGACGAAGCGTGGGTTCAATATCCTCAGCCAAAGCTCGTTTATAGAATTTCGTCTCCTTCAATGGAGTCAGAGAATTAGGACCATCTCTTGACCCCGAGCTCACGTTTGAGGCTGGTGTAGTCGGTGTTGCGGGAGAAGATCCAAATGTACCCAATGTTGAGATAGAAGTTGTTGATCCGTTATTTGGTGCATGGGGTGCCGATCCGGTGTATGCTCCTAATCCCAAGCCCAGTCCAATAGCCCCATAAGACCCACTAGAAGCGCGGCTGCTAACAACAATATTCTTCGACATGCGTAGTAAAGAGATAAAATCATCGTAAGCTCCAAGATCAGTTCGAAGGACGGGTTGAATCAGGTGAAAGAAACTCGTAGGATACGAGGGCGATACGGGTTCCGGAATTGATGAAGACTGTATTGAATCTGAGTTGTACGCATTCCCGTCTTTGGCATCGGTTTGATACAATGCTGGGGTTGGTGGCGCAGTGCCATTTTTTTGGTTTGTTTGGTCATCCTGTTCCTCGGTCATATGTTCCATAACTTGTTTTAATTCAGACAATTGCTCTTGTTGTGACTTCAATAGATTCTCTGCCTCCTGCAGCTGTGCTTTTAGTTGATCATTCTTCTTATTCACAATATCATACTCCTTCTGTGCTTGCCCTCGAGCTGTAATAACCATCTGCCAATGTCAGCATATATTTAAATACAAACCCATACTCCGACCAACCTTGTTTGCCTCTTCAAATAAAGCCGTCGTGAGGTTCTCCAATTCTAGTTCAATACTCTTCTTGTCTTTCTCAACCCCTCTCCTTTTATTCTTCTCATCTACTAAGGTTGCGACAAGTTTGGCCTTCTCAGCCTCGGCCACCGAACTCAGTATCAATATTCCATTCGCGACCAGGGATTTATGCTCCATGCTCTCTCGTTCCAGTTGCTTGTTTCGTTCCCTTAAAGTCTCGAGTTCATGTCGGGTGGCGTTTAAAGTATCATCGAGGGTTGTCTGCTGATTGATCGCATTTATAAGCTTTTTGCTCAATGTCGTAACCTCCTCGCTCAAATGTGCACTGCTCAGCTCTGCATACTGCTCTTGACTCGAGACAGGTGGATCAACTATAGGCGACGAGACTCTACTCCGAGGATCGGGAAGAGTGCTCAGATTCTCCTCTTGATCCATGTAAGGAGTGAAAGGCCTTGGAGTAGGTATTCCAGGGGCGTTCGATACCGTAGCCATTGTTGGCAGGGTGGTAGTAGATATGGATTTCGTTATCGCCTTTGTAGATGAGCCCGAAACAGAGCGGATGTGTTGTAAGGAGCGACGGTGGTTATATTGAGTCCATCCAGCAATGTGGATGAAGCTGTACGAATGGTTGCATTATTAGTTGTTGAAATTCATCTTCTCATAATTTTTGGGCCGATGATAAATGATAAATGATAAATGAAATTGATGAAGTGTTGAAGGAATGCAAAACATTTTCAACAAGAGTTGTAGTACGGGTAGGCACTAGGTAATAGGTAGGCATGTGCTATTGAAATAACTTACTCGGACATTTGGGTTCTTTGAAGAGGCTTAGAGCCTCGTTCCTGATTAGAAAGCGACCAATAGCAAAGAAATCGGAGTTCACGATTATTACGTAGCGTAGGAGATTAGCGGCAGTAAATAATGTACGTAGCTAGGAAGGTAATGTATGTAGTAGGGTAGGATGTAGGTAGGACCTGGTAGGTACAGTACAACACAGTACAGCATAGGACATTCAAACTTTTTCGTATTCTTGTGTTGATGCTTTATGCTTTATGCTTTATGTAGGGAGGAAGGGAGGGAGGTACCTTGGTAGGTACTGTACGTATTTGGTATTTGAGGAAAGGTGAATTATAAAGGGATTGAATTGGATTGGATTGAATTGAACTGAGTCGGATTGAATTGGATTGAATTGGATTGAATTGAAGTTATAGAGTAAGAGTAGAAGAAGAAATGAGTACCGGCCGGTATGGTACCTAGGTATGTAAACTTGGAAAGTATGTAGAAGAGAAAGAAAAAAGGAAGAAGAAAAAGAAGACTAAGAACAAGGACAAGGACAAGAAGAAGAAGAATAAGAATAAGAAGAAGAAGAAGTAGCCCGAGTCTAATAATCGTAGGTAATTATTGTAATGGTACCTACGTACTCAAGAAAGTTGTAGTTGTGATAAATGAGTGAGAGAGGAAAGAATCCAAAGGTTGAAAGGTAAACAAGTACCGTGCTACCTATTTTAATCCTGTAATATTATCTGTACCTTTGGGTACTAGGTAGGTAGGTAATAATAGAAGTGAGTTGAGGATTCGTCCCGTCGGCTTTGATTGAACAGATTGAATTTCCGATAATCAATGATCCCTTACCTTACCTAGTACGTACCTAGGTACCTAGGTAATGTAATGGTACTATGATAATAATACCTACCTAATGATCATGTAATCAATGTAATCAAAATTATCAGAATCAAAATACGCAAGCAGGAAAACGATGTGGCGATGGACTGTATTGTACTGTATTATTGTCCTATACATACCTCTTACCACTCTTACCATTACCCGTGGACACCTAAACGTTAAACACCCCATCAAAATGTAGAGGGAAAAGGAAAAAGGAAAAACCTTGGAAGTAAAAGTAAAAGGACCTAATAAAAAAAAGGCAAGGGGAAAAAAAGGAAAGGAAAGAGGTATTGTATTGTTTGGGTAGGTAATATTCGATAGATACTAGAATCCCGTCTACATAGATAGGATAATAATAATAAAAGTACCGACTACCTACCTGGTACGGAGGTGTACTTCTAGAGTCTGCGACGAATCATGTGCCAGTATTCAACCTTGGAAGCTTACCTAACTGTCCAGTGTCCTGTCCAGTGTCCTGTCCAGTGTCCTGTCCTGTGTCCTGTCCTGTGTCCTGTCCTGTGTCCTGTCCTGTGTCCTGTCCTGTGTCCTGTCCTGTGTCCTGTCCTGTGTCCTGTCCTGTGTCCTGTGACTCCTGTCCTGTCCTCTCTCCTCTGGGGCTCCGTATTTCGTCCTTTCTTAGGGGTAACTGAGAGCCCAGTCAGAGAGGGGGGAGGAGGAAAGACAAAGGAAGGAGGAAGGGGAGAATACTATTTTTGATGACTATCTACAATAGAACATAGAACATAGAACATAGAACATAGAACATAGAACATTGATTCCAAATTGATTTCAACTACCAGACTTTATGCATTTATTTATTTGATATCAACATCGACATATCTACTAGGTCCAAGGGTACTTCAATCAATGCATACATCCAATCCAAGACTCGGTCCCTTTTTCATTTGATATTGTGTTCTCTTGTGCCAGCCAGCTGTCACGTGATTGAAGGTTAGATATCATCAGATGAGGTGCGGGTATCTACGGAGTACTACAAGTCAGGGATTAGCTCTTTAAGGAAGGTCTGAACTCATAAGTCCCTCGTGCTTGGCCGGATTTTTCCTCCTGCGGTTTTTCAATGCTTGCTGGAAATAAACGTTTCCCGCGTACCAAAGCAATCCATATCTGGCTCTCACCCATTCCAGACCTATAGTGTGTAATTATACAAAAGTACGCGCCTTCCACCAAGTCCTTACTGTGGCTATGCTGTGCCCCCCGCACCATTGGAGCACCAGAGATTGGTCTGCGCGGCTGAATCTCTCGCCTCCTCGATGACACGCGTGACAGGTGCCAGAGGTGGACATCGACATGGGGAGCACAGTTCTAGATGCCTACTTAATGCAGTGTGTGTGCACATCCAGGCGAAATATCTCATCAGTTGACATCTGCTATCCTATTGCAATTTTCATCCAAATCATGATCATTTCATGCGAAGGGTCCAGAAGAATGGTTGATAAAACTTTGATTCTATATTAACACTCACATGAGGTCAATAAATGGCCGGAAAGGTATACGTGACTCGATCCCCAACATTGTGAGATAGCCACCGAGAACTGGTCGTAGGTCTGTTTTGGTGACACTCTCCCAGGAAACCATGTTGATGGGGAAGTTGTAATGTATTCAAATAAGGCTTCATCCAAAACATGGGGAAATTTGGATGATCAAATGCCAAACTCGACGGGGGTTGTTCTTGGAACACTTGTGAGGGCTTCGAAGAAGTGGGAAACCTTCTACCTAAGCGTGACAAATACGGCTCCGATATAGAATGGAATGGAGAGGAGGGTTAAAATGAAATGGGTAGACTTTTTGTTGTTCACCAAAATCCTGTTGCAAAACACATAGCCATGCATGAGCCTGTTGGAAACCTATCAGATTCTTGAAGGTATTGCACATATTTATTTTGTACCATGCAACGCTAGAAGCCTCTGACCCTCATTGTATCATATCCCGCAAAGAAACCCACACGAACCCCAGCCCAGAGCTTAGATAGTTGTCTCGTATGCAATTGGCACAATTGTCTCTGGTACGTTATCCTTCATCGAAATGGTTCTGGCTTCTCTTGGCATAGCTGGTTGTCTCTTCAAGTGAACGTGGGTACCGTCGGCCTTCGATTGCTTCTTCAACTCGGCGTTCTTCTTGACTCTGAGGACGAACTCCTCTCTTGAGCGGGAGAGGGAAACGTGCTCAATTCGGAGGTTGACACGCTTCTCGATGTATCTGTGCTTGACCTTCTTGTAGATGATGACACCAACGGCGCTCTTGGTAACGTTGTAGACGACACCAGTCTTTCCGTGGTAAACCTTGTGGGGCATACTGAGGATAAGTCAGTATCAAGCTCATCCTCCGTAAATCGCAGCCCTATTTTCTTCTGTTGCCATTTCGATTCATCCTAGGAAGTGTATATGTAACTGGTGATTTTGACTAACCCCTTTTGAACGGCACCGTTTGCCTTGATATCAACAATGTCACCGACCCTATGGATAAATTAGTACTTGGCTATAATTCGAAAATCGGCAGAAATGGAATTCTACATACTTGTACTGGCGCAAGTAGGTCGACAACTTGATCATACCATGATCCTTGAAGTTTCTGCTGAATGCATACTGCGAGCGGGTTAGTTATTGCTCCATAACTTCAAAACATCGTCGCCGCATCGAGTTCGAGGCCGTGGCCGTAGAAATCCTCTCCCAGGGCTACGATTGAAAAAAATCATCAACTCACCCGAGTACCGGCGCGGAGACCTGCTGGGTGACCCATTTTGTCGATGTAGGATGGGTATCTAAGGGGAGGTCGAAGTTATTCAGAATTTGTCGATATCTTTCGTCGACAAGTTGACGCTGGTATCGCCCATGGAACTTGCAACTTTTCTTCGCTTATTTTTGCGCCTTCCCAATTTGGTAGTAGCTCGGGTCAAATGCCCTAACTTGTGTCCGGGAACCTCGAAAAATAGCTGGAACAAAATTTACAACCAGCGATCAATAACTTCACGACAATCGACAAGAGTCGCTCGACGCATCAGCAAAAATGGCCCCGTACGTATTCTATATCAATATCTATGTTCTGAGGCTTCAGATTTATTTCGAAGCATCTCGAATTTGTCTGGAGTGCTCTGGCCTGTTTTTGGATTTTTGGGGAATATTGACCAAATTGCAAAAAAGTCCATTCAGTTCATATGCTAATATTTGAACAGTCGTTCATACTCCAAGACCTACAAGGTCCCACGTCGTCCGTAAGTATTCCATAAACGATTTCGCTGTAAAATTAATTTTATGCTGACAATGTCATAGTTTCGAGAGTGCTCGTTTGTAAGTGGGCCACTGTTCTAGAGCTTGCTCTGTTCATGTCACTGATTATTCCTTAGGGACTCCGAATTGAAGATTGTCGGAGAGTATGGTCTCCGCAACAAGCGTGAGGTCTGGCGTGTCCAGTTGACTCTCTCCAAGATCCGTCGTGCTGCCCGGTACTTAAACAATCATTCAACTTACATACCTTCAATGTGCTAACGTATCTTAGTCAATTGCTCACTCTCGACGAGAAGGACCCAAAGAGACTCTTCGAAGGTAACGCCCTCATTCGTCGTCTTGTCCGTGTTGGTGTCCTCGACGAATCCCGCATGAAGCTCGATTACGTTTTGGCCTTGAAGATCGAGGATTTCATGGAGCGTCGTCTTCAAACCTGTGTCTACAAGCTCGGTCTTGCCAAGTCTATTCACCACGCTCGTGTCCTGATCCGTCAAAGACACATCCGTGTTGGCAAGCAAATCGTCAACGTCCCATCCTTCGTTGTTCGTCTCGACTCCCAAAAGCACATCGACTTCGCCTTGAGCTCGCCATTCGGTGGTGGACGTCCAGGCCGTGTCCGCAGAAAGAAGGCAAAGGCTTCCGAGAAGAAGGACGACGATGCCGAGGATGAGGACGAAGAATAGAGGAACCATTTTGATACCAAAATCTTTCCTATCTACATCGTGAGAAATACTTTTTAGCAGGGGTTAGGGCCGGTTACAACATGTAAAGCAGACATTTGAGCGTCAAGCTATGCAATAAAAGCCGCATTCCATGATGAATTAATGAGCACTGTTTTAATGATTGTTTTAGTTTCATAGTTTTGCAAATCCACTACTATTATAGGTGACTCGATTTAAACGATCAAATATTGACTTATCAAAAGCTCGAACTCTATCATTGACATTGAAACTAAGTCCATATATCGGACAAGTGAAGGAGGAAAGCAAAGGGGCGTGCTTGACGGCTTAACCGTAATTTTCAATGTCCGCATGGATTTGTATACTCGAAAGTCGATATCCCCAGGATTATCAAGTAGCCCTTGTCAATATCCGAATATGCTTCGGATATTCCCCAGCTTGCTCTTGTTATTGCAAATTCTCCCTTAGCTTTGTTACCTAAGAGATCATTGCTTCTTACCTCGTTTTAGATTGCGGTTGTGGTTAAACTGATTCCAACCCTTTAAAAAAATTACAATCAGAATCGTAAGTTAGGTAGGTAAGGTTCGTACGCCGCAACCATGTTTGCATTAGCCAATCATGATGACAAAATATTCAATGTTTAATATTGGAATTGAGGAATACAACTTCAATCCCTTTAGGTAGATACCTAGTAGGTAATTATTGTGCATCTGTGACAACAAACG
This sequence comes from Ciborinia camelliae, assembly GCA_025890175.1. NCBI lineage: Eukaryota > Fungi > Ascomycota > Leotiomycetes > Helotiales > Sclerotiniaceae > Ciborinia > Ciborinia camelliae. The sequence goes on from JANPYM010000015.1 coordinate 438,019, forward strand.
TTAAATACCTAGGTATCTAGATATATCTTCAAATGATGTTGATTTAATCGAGGGGTATTGGGCAACACCGCTCACTCGTCAGATTATGACTGAAACGAAGCAAAAAACCGACCCCATTTTACTACAATCAGTTCACGTAATCTATTACATAACGAGCTTTGAGAACGGCCGCTTGGGCCGACCAATAATAGTCCTCGCCTATAGCTCGTTCTTATTATTAGCTACATGGATCCCTTTACAACCTCTCTTTATTCCTACGCGCGCGTAGTGGGCTAGCGCGCGGCGTACGTCTATATCAGTTCGCTTCCGCCTATATCCTTTTAGCTCTCAGGCTATTACAGAAGTTTTATACCTACTATTGCTGGTCACCTTGCTACCACATATGTGTATTCATCATCCTGAGATGAACCGACAAATATCAATAATTTTCTTTATTTAAACTATATATTGATGTTTTTATTAATAATTTACTAAGCTAATTCTAGAAAAGCATTCATTGGATCGTCGGCTGCTATACGTTTCTTCTTCCATATATCCATATCCTCCTCGGAAACCCCTAAATGCATCTCTTCCGCCGTACGCTTCTTCGCTTGTTGTTTAGGCACATTAGAAATGGCCTCGATGGGCTTTCCTACTTCCTCAATCAAAATACCGCCTGTTCTAGCACGTTCGGCATCCTCTAAAGCCATTTTTCCTGCCTCACCAACACAATAACTGTTTTTAACCAATGAATGGCAACAAGAATAGCCCCATTTAAAATGGGACCACCAGCTTCCCCATACAGCGGTATGGTTATTGATAAAAACGTCTTCGGGATACTTTGTCTTGATCTTCGGTGCTCCTTTGATTCCACCCATTTTATCGTATTCCACGAATTCTTCGGACCCAGTGATGGCTGCATCCTTGCGTTTTGCAGACATAGGCTTGCTGTCCCCACCATATTTCTCCAAAAGCATTTTCTTGTGTGCCTGTCGTTTGGCTTCGGCCTCCTCCTTCTCCATTCTTCTGTAGTACTCGCCAGAAGTAGGGTTTGCTTGTAAATGTAGTTTTGTATCACCTGCTTTCTCTTGAGACTCCCAGGCGTACTTTTGTGCCTTTTCAAATTCAGCAGCATCCCCAGAAGCTTTCAGGAATCCTTCTTCCGCGACCAGTGCGGCAGCCGTATCAGCAGTCGCTCCACTGTCCACCATAGATCTAGTTTTGGGATCGTATTTTGCCGAATCCAGGTCCAGGTTCAAAAGGTATTTCGCAGTGTCCTCACGAATTCTCAACTGCCTCGTCGATGTACTTTGATGTCTGCCCATATCCGATTCCTCTGCGTATTTTGCGCCATCATCATCACCGTCCTCACCAGCCTCTTCTCCATCCTTGTTATCACCATTCTGTACTTGTTTCTTCAGCTCTTCTAACTGCGCATACTCATCTGTGACGGCCTTGTACTCTTTCGCATCGTATCCATTCCATCGGTCCCTCTTCGCATCCCATCCCAGATCAACGTCCTGTATAACTTCATCTGCCTGTATATCCTTCCCAGTCCATTTGGCGCCTTTCGCTCTAGGTCTATTTAAGCAGTCTCTAGCCTTGTGTGTCATTGCCCCGCAATTTTCGCATGCGCCTTTTCGGAATTTGGTGGCTGCAGGGCCCAACTTCTTACCACGGTCATACCATTTTGATTGGTCGGATTGGGCTTTTTGGAGACGTTGATGCTCGAGGTAATCGGTATTATCATCATCGTCGATATAAAAGGGTTTCTTTGCAATGAAAGCGGGTATATACTCGTTCTGATCCTTGTTTGCTGCAGATTGCTCTGGTTTTCGAGGCTGTGTACCTGCGGGAGGCATTTTAAAGATTCGTAACTTCCAACTTCTAGAAGATGGGCGTTGAAAGTATATGATAGAAAACGAGATTTCCCAGTGTGATTGTTTTATCAGGAATCTGATTGTACCTGTTCTTGATGTCAAAATTTGTGGGTCTGAGAGCGGATGAGATGGGATTGATAATAAATTAATAAATAGCTGTGGTTATATGATTGGTCAGCTATCTGGATGAAGCTTTCCCGTGACCTGGCGTTCTCGTTCGCGTTCGCGCCACTCCAGTACGGACGGTCTGAGAAAGGGATGAAATGAAATGAAAATGAAGAACAGAAACGGCAATTCCTCGAAGATAGCATGAGAAATTCGACGTAATGAAAACTGACAATTTTGACTGTCACTGGGTGCTTCCATCCTAACACTTTCAATTTGTCATGGACCTCTTTCGAGTACGTCTCAATTGCATCGATCATTATCAAGCTACACCCACTCAGCTTGATTCCCAATTGAAAAGAAATATACAATCTTCAGAACTTCATAAAGAGCCAAAAGTGCCTGTCATTAGGATTTTTGGCTCAACGGAAACTGGCCAGAAGGTCTGCGCGCATATCCATGGAGCATTTCCTTATTTGTATATCGAATATGAAGGTGCCCTCCATCCTGACGAAGGTTTTGTCTTTGCTGATTTTTATTCTGATTCTGATGACTAACAAACTTGTAGTTGGTAGCTATATACATCGACTTCATCTATCAATTGACTATGCCCTTGCTGTAAGCTACCGACGCAATGCCTATGATGGAACTGCCAAATTCGTCGCACGCATCACCTTGGTGAAAGCAGTTCCGTTCTATGGCTTTCACGTTGGATATCGCTTCTATCTTAAGATTTACATGTTGAATCCTATGGTAATGACGCGTCTTGCGGACCTCTTACGGCAGGGTACCATTATGAAGCGAATCTTCCAGCCATATGAAGCACATCTCCAATTTCTTCTTCAGTGGATGGTTGACTATAATTTATATGGATGTGGATATATTGATTCTAGTAAGGCCACATTTCGAAGTCCGGTGCCTCTATATGAGACAATTTCCTCGTCAATGCATCTTTGGCATAACCGCTCAATACCCGATCAATTCATCACGAATGACACGTTCCTACCCAGGGTCAGCCATTGTTCCTTGGAAGTTGACATTTGTGTCCAAGACATCCTTAATAGGCGGGATATAAAGCCACGTCCTCTTCACCATGATTTCGCTCAGAATCTTGGTCCCTTGGCCCCCGACGAAAAGTTAGTTCAAAGTATGGCAAGCCTCTGGAAAGATGAAACCCGTCGCCGAAAATCCCAAATTCCAAATGCACCGGCTGGTAGCAGCCCATTTCCAGCCGAGGTGATGTTTTCAATGTCAGCAGACCCTCGATACTCCCAGGCTGGTGGATGGATGCATGAAAGTGAGTATAGAGAAATGGTCAATACCTTGATTCAAGAGGAACGGAACAGAGGCGACAATTCAAGACCGTCTTTCAATACGTTTATCAAACCAAAGCCCTTTGAGTTTGCGGTCAAGACTAGCCTTGAGTCTGTAGAAGACTTGTATCCGGATAATCTTCGCATCGCATTTGAATCAGTGCATGACTGCCAGAGGCACCATCCTTTGCACGATAGCCATGAAGAAAGAGAGGTTGATGAAAATAGTATCGTTGAACTTGCAATAGATCAAGATATCACCGATGACATTTATGATTCTGATGAGGATGTAATGAGAGAGATTGAGCTTTCCCAAAAGCACAAAGGGGATCGCCTTGAGGAAAAAGTATTAGAGCCTCAAACTACTGCAACATCTAATGACGAGCCTTGTAATAGCCCCAGTTTGTCAGTCGAGTTGCAAAAAGCTCGAACTGAAGAAGGCGAAGATAATCTGAAATTAATAGACTCTCTGGGAGTCGTCGCCACGGCAAATGATTTATCCTTCGTCTCCGCACAAATTAGTCACTTGGCCGGTCAAATTGATGATGGCTACAATAATCATCACCATAGTATGGGTCAAGTTCCCAGCTACACCGATGCCGGATTCTTCAAGAGGTCACAGTCACAACAAGAACGCCCAGATTTGAAACGGCGGAAGATAAACATGATGACTATGGTTAAAGATCTCGATTCTGCCCAACACAAAGCGGAGCAAGTTGCTGACACGGCTCGGCCTCCATTACAATCGTCTCCACCACCTATGGGATTAAAACCCGATTGCACTGAGCAGCGAAGCAATCTGGAGCTTGGGGCGTCTAGTACTAAGTTTTCCTCTCAAGACTCGCTCAATTTTCGTGTGACAAAAGATCCGCACGATCCCGGCACAATCGTGAGACTCAGCCAGTGCTCTGGAGACATAGACACACCTACAACAACGAAGCATGTTTCTTTTCTTGCTGTGCCAACATCTCCTGCAAACAATTTCGATAAGGCGATAGACATGTCAAACTTCACACCGATGCCAAGTCCTACACAAAATTTGGGTTCCTTTAATCAGGATGAACTTTTCAGGAAAATCAAAGACAAGTTTGGAAGCTGCATCAAGTCATTAGTACTAGCACAACACCAACCTCCTCCATCAGCCTATTTTCTTTCTTCGAAGATGTCGAACTTCAATTTGCCTCCCATTCTTCATCAAGATGCTTTTTATGGCAACGAAGAAGATGTTTCTGAGCGTGTCAGGGTGTGGGCGGGTAGGGAATTCAAAATTGGAAGCACCAGTGTATCATTTCTTCCCAATTTTGACCCATCTGCAACCTCAGATGAAACATTTGGGTTCAGACCTGTTGTTCTTCCAGACAGAGGCAAAGACGAAGAAATTCATCATGATCGGCGTCGCGGGTGTAGCCTTCGAGTTTGGGCTTTTGCAGAAACACCGCCGAGTTACGCGGAAGTGCATGATTGGGTTCGTAATGAGAAGGTACAGATAGAAAATAAATCTGGAAAGCCAAAGAGGGGCGCGACTTCCAAGTCAGCTAACAACTTTCGAAAGGAGGCAAAGCTTTCTCAAATCGACGGCCCAACTCAAAATAATAAGCATGGTTTCAAGTATACACAAAATAAAAAGACTGTTAATATCCAACAAGAGGCTCAATACATGAGCGTCATGAGTCTAGAGGTACATATAAACACAAGAGGTGGTTTTGTTCCTAATCCCGAAGAGGATGAGATTCAATGTATTTTCTTCTGCCTTCAGGCAGGCGAGGATGGCACTGATAATGACACAACACAGTTAGGCATCGTGGTTCTGTCCGCTGAAGATAACGATATCTCTGAGAGAATCTCAAATCAAGTCTCGTTCGAAGTGCACGTAGAATCTTCTGAACTTGATCTACTTGTCCGTATGGTAGAGATTGTCCGCGAGCATGATCCAGACATCCTTACTGGTTTTGAGGTTCATGGTGGATCTTGGGGATATTTGATTGAACGGGCAAGAACGAAATATGACTACGACCTTTGTGATGAGTTCTCCCGTATAAAAAATCAATCCCACGGTCGTTTTGGCAAGGATAATGATAAATGGGGATTTAACAATACCTCTATAATTCGTGTAACGGGTCGACACATGATAAACATTTGGAGAGCCATGCGAGCCGAGCTCAATCTCCTTCAATATACTTTAGAGAACGTGGCTTTCCATCTGCTGCACCGGCGGATCCCTCACTATACATGGGCCGATCTGAGAACCTGGTATACTAATGGATCGGCTCGAGATCTGTCGAAAGTACTCGCGCACTATGTGTCCCGTGTACAACTCGATCTAGAAATTCTTGAGCAGAACGAATTGATCCCACGTACAAGCGAACAAGCACGCCTTTTGGGTGTTGATTTCTTCTCGGTTTTCTCTCGTGGTTCGCAATTCAAGGTAGAGTCTCTGATGTTCCGCATTGCAAAACCAGAGGACTTCATCTTGATATCTCCCAGTCGAAAACAAGTGGGGGGTCAAAATGCTTTAGAGTGTCTCCCCCTTGTCATGGAGCCTCAAAGTGCATTTTATAGTAGTCCATTGCTTGTTCTTGATTTTCAAAGTTTGTACCCTAGTATTATGATCGCCTACAATTATTGCTACTCGACGTACCTTGGACGAGTCGTGAACTGGCGAGGCACCAATAAGATGGGTTTCACAGAATACACACGAGAGCAGAAGCTGTTAGAGTTGCTCAAAGGTCACATTAACATTTCTCCCAATGGAATTATGTATGCAAAACCAGACATCCGAAAGTCTCTCTTAGCCAAAATGTTAGGGGAAATCCTTGAGACACGAGTTATGGTGAAGAGTGGGATGAAGCTTGACAAGGATGACAAAGCTCTACAACGACTATTGAATAACAGGCAGCTTGCCTTGAAGCTCATCGCCAATGTTACGTACGGATATACATCTGCCTCCTTCTCTGGTCGCATGCCTTGCTCAGAGATTGCGGATAGCATTGTACAAACCGGTCGAGAGACACTGGAAAAGGCCATAGCACTGATACACTCGGTCAAACGTTGGGGTGCAGAAGTAGTGTATGGAGATACTGACAGCTTATTTGTTTACCTCAAGGGGCGCAGTAAAGACGAGGCATTTGACATTGGGAACGAGATTGCAAAAACAGTCACTAATATGAATCCACGTCCTATCAAGCTCAAGTTTGAAAAGGTATATCTTCCCTGCGTGCTTCTAGCTAAGAAGCGATACGTAGGCTTCAAATATGAAAGTAAGTCACAAGCCGAACCAGAATTCGATGCGAAAGGTATTGAAACGGTACGACGCGATGGTACGCCTGCTGAGCAAAAGATCGAAGAAAGAGCTCTTAAGATACTCTTTCGCACAGCGGATCTAAGCCAAGTAAAATCCTATTTTCAAGAGCAATGTGAGAAGATCATGAAAGGTTCTGTATCTATCCAAGACTTTTGCTTTGCAAGAGAAGTCAAGCTTGGAACATATAGTGATAAAGGCCCACCACCCCCCGGAGCTCTTATTAGCACCAAAAAAATGCTGGAAGATACCCGAGCAGAGCCACAGTATGGAGAGCGAGTTCCATATGTGGTCATCACAGGCGCTCCAGGAGCTCGGTTGATTGACCGCTGTGTGGCCCCCGAAGAACTTCTTAACAGCGATCACAGCGAGTTAGATGCTGAATATTACATATCCAAAAATTTAATCCCTCCCTTGGAACGAATCTTCAACCTCATGGGTGCCAATGTCAGAAATTGGTACGATGAAATGCCTAAAGTTCAGCGCGTTCGCCGAATTGAGATGAGCTTTGAACAGCGACAGCTAAAGGATTTTGGAATCAACAAGAAAACTCTCGAGTCATACATGAAATCATCTTCATGTCTCGTGTGTAGAGACAAACTTGAGGCTGAGGGATGCCTCTGTTCTCAGTGTCTCTCAAATGCCCCTGGATCGATGCTTTCTTTGCAGACCAGGCTCAATGTTGAGGAAAGGAAGTTTCTGGACATACAGAGTATTTGCCAGAACTGTTCTGGCCTATCTCCACTAGAGGAAGTCAAATGTGATAGTAAGGATTGCCCTGTATTCTATACAAGAACGAGGCAGGGGGCGCGGCTAAAGACGGAAAGAACCTTTATTGTACCAGCTATGCAGGCTTTATCGGCAACTGATGAAGTGGAGGTGGATTTCACAGATCTGGAGTGGTAATTGACAATTACTTACAATACAAAAGCTCTTCGGAATTTCACATGCATGAAGAAACTTATGAAGGATCAGATTTCGGTGTTCTAAGGATGTTTTGCTTGATTTGCCCCCTTTCTTGCAGTTGGATATACACGGAAGGCATTATGTCCACAATGGGAATAAGTAACACAAGGTAGCATAATAAAAGTAATTATAATCAAACTTCATACATAGTGTGATGTCAAAATGTGATGTCAAAATGTGATCAAATGGTACCCAGGTAGTAGTTATAAAACCAATAATCGATGTGCAGAACTAACACTGACTACCTAGTCATGAAACCAGTACAATATGCGATCGCATATCTTTGCCATTAATATATATACATATATAAATACCTAGGTAGGGAGGTTATAAAGGTACCTAGGTATTTGTATTGTTCCCCGGTGAGCTTTTCAGGTTTTATATATTATAGGTGTGTATTGATTCAACTAAAGGCTTTTTTTATCCAACCTTAATTTTCCCCTCCTACGACCTGCAACAAACATTAACTTATTACCCTTTCCTACCTACCTTGTAATGTAAGAGTAAGGTATACATTTGCTCTTGAACACACCAGATTCAACAGATTAAAATACATGAAGCAACAATCTTTATTAAAAGATTGTAACTTTTAATTATTTCATTTTGCATAAAATTCAGCCTCTTATAACTCTAAGAAGGCGACCTCCAAGGATTGCTCGTCGCCACATGTTCTAGAAACCTTCTTAAACATCAACTTCCAAATGTTGTTTTGTCCTGCTCTTTTCAACAATTTACTTCTGGATTTCATGGGGATGGTCCGTTGATTGAAGCTTCCGTCTCTGCACTCAAAGGCAGTATCATAATGGGAGGTTTATTGTGGTTCCTTTTCATTTATTGCTTAGGTGGTCTCACATTTCTTCCTATCGTCATAGTAGCATTATTATTTCACGCATTCTATACCTTCCCAGTTCGCGACGATACCGATTCACGAAAACATTTCGAGTCAATCTTGAGACCTGGTGATGATGTCGATGCTATTAAATCTGCACAGAAGTCCCTGGGCGAAAAGTTCCAACTTCACAACAACCATGAGGCAGATGTGGCTGCTGGATATTTTGCTATTTGTAGGGAATACTCACCGGGCGGCGTGAATGGGAAGCCTCCAGAACGAACAACACCTGTTGGCTCAACTACAGTCTCTGCGCCCAGTCCTAGCGTTTACCAGAGCATGTACAGAAGCTTGTTCGAGAGAAAGACGAGCAATGGCCCGCTGGATAACAAGGCCGCGGGGAAACCACAGAAGAAGGGTGGCAATGTATTCTATGTGGTCTTGAGGTAAAATTGTCTACAAATAAACCCAAACACTTCTCATATAATATAAGACATACTGACAGTTAGGCTAGGCATGGGCATCTGATGCTTTTTGACGACGATGACCAGCTCGAAGTTCGATACGTAGTGTCTTTGGCTCATCACGATGTTAGCATATACTCGGGACTGGATGATAGTACACCAGAGGGAGAATTGTTTATAAAACGAAATGCTATTTGCTTGTCAAGAAAAAAAGGTGTCGGCGAGATGACTGCCGATGGCAAGCCTTCTCAGCCCTTCTACCTGTTCTCCGAAAACTGCTCTGATAAGGAAGATTTTTATTTTGCACTTCTTCGAAACCAAGACTCCAACTCGACCCCGAAACCACCGGTTCCGTTGCAGTACGATGTTAAAGATATCATTACTCTTGTCCAAAGGTTGCATTCATCCGAAGAACATCTTCAGACAAGGTGGATTAATGCACTCATTGGTCGAATATTTCTTGCGTTGTATAAGACGCCAGAGATCGAGAATTTTATTCGAGCAAAGATCACCAAGAAGATTTCAAGAGTCAAAACTCCCAACTTTTTAAGACAAATTACTCTTCGCAACGTAGATATGGGGGCTGCCGCACCGGTGATCACGAATCCTCGTTTGAAAGATTTGACTGTGGATGGGCAGCTTATTGTGGAAGCCGATGTTCGTTACACTGGTAACTTTCGTCTCGAAGTTGCCGCAATAGCTCGCCTTGAGCTCGGCGCACGCTTCAAAGCCCGGGAAGTGAACCTACTGTTGGCTGTTGTCTTGAAAAAAATTGAGGGCCATATGCTACTCCGAATCAAGCCGCCGCCCTCAAATAGGCTCTGGGTTACATTTGAGACCATGCCAAAGATAGACATGACAATAGAGCCCATTGTAAGTTCGCGGCAGATTACGTACACGCTGATTCTTCGCCAGATCGAGAATAGGATCAAGGAAGTTATCGCTGAAAGTTTAGTCTTTCCCAATTGGGATGATTCGCCATTTGCCAGTAGCATAGACAAGTTATGGAGAGGTGGCATTTGGGCAAATGACAGACGTGCGGAACACTCTGAGGATGCCGAAACCGTTGCCGCTGAGGATGGAGACGTGGACGAGGTAGAGGCTCTAGAAGCTGAACACGATGACACCACAACATCTACGCCACAGATAGAAAAGAGTTACAGCACTCCTATACCTGATACTAACCTTTCTAATGCTATTCATTCGCGGAAAGGCACAAAGTCCACTTCAAATCTTGTCACTCCGTCTTCTAGCAGCTCATCTACGGGAGTTGATGCGCGACCCTCGACTGGTGACAAGCCACGAGCCCTTCGTTCAGGGTCTTTTGCTAACGCCTCTTCTCCGGTAGTCACTACCGACGTAACAAATGCGGATGTATTCAAGCCCTCGAGCCCTCCTAATGAAAATCACGCCGCAACCGCTATGGCTAAACTGTCTGCGAAGACAGAAGTCCCTGTACAAAGTCCTACCGGGTCTCCCAGCCGATCAATAAACTTGAAACTTGGTAGCAGTCAATCCTCGTCATCTTCACGGGACTCTTCACACTCTGAGAAAGCTTCTACGAGCAATTCCATACTACAAGCTTCGTTGGAGCCATCATTGCTTACTGACAAATCCAGCATCAATTCTTATCCTTCAAGTCCAGCAAGTTTAAGTACTACATCAATAAAGTCAGAATTTCTAACTCCTAAAGCTGTGGGTATTCCGAAACGTGAGAATACCACATCTTCAGCAAAATCGTCTACTTCGGAGACCAAACGATTGTCTCTTGCCGCTGTTACGAACGCGGCGGCAACGGCAAAAACTTGGGGTGTAAGTTTATTCTGGCGTCTCCTTTGGGCATTTTCATGCATCAAATTTGCAGGAATGCTTACGTAATGCATATATATGCTAAATTACTACATATCGCTCACGTTTTTGTTCTCGGAATCTGTGTGAATGTACGGCTAATCTTGATATATTTAGTGGAATGCTATTCAACGACGCAACGATCAGAAAGGAGTCAGCTCATCAGAACCAACGGAAACAGCTCAACCACGCGTCATGGGGCGCGGACAGCCGCTACCTCCCCCTGGAATACCTCTACCTCTACCAGACAAAAAGACAAAAACGGCCCCTATCCCCGTGCCTAAACGGAAGCCAATCCCCCCTCCTGTTTTACCACCAAGGCATCAAACAGAATCAACTACGAGTCAGCAGCATCACAACGATCCACGGCCTCCTTTGCCAAGGCGTGGTTCTCGGGATAATACAGACACTGGAGATGATGGCCTCTTGATTGTGTCAGCACCATCGGAACCCACAACACCGGTAACTGATAATTCGCCACAATACATGCAGCCGTGGGTAGATGATGTGGATGAGGCGATTGGAGAACACCAACATCCTCGAGCTGTTACTTCTTCACCTTCTGCTCCTGTTGATCGTGAACCACCCCAACTCCCAAAGAGGCGACACCCACGCCGAGTTATCTCGAGTAGTCCTGAAGAAGATGGACATAAATTGCCCTCATGGATGGTAGCACAGGAGCATGAAGCCCGGGCCAAAAGCACTTTCGTTGATGAAGATGCAGGTCTTTGAGTTATGTAGTTGGGTATTTGACTCTTATATAGATACACGAGAAGAAGCTTGGTGCATAAATGGCGCTGTACACATACAAGTCTGTTGGGATCAGGATCATATGGGAAATAAGGATTTGGTTATCCTACATTGGCGGGCGTTGCATGGTTATCTGGTTCGGAGGATTGCGGGTATTGCTAGGGTGGAGCGGAACGATCATATAGAACATACAGTAGGAATCATGAATCAAAAACCTTATGAATACAAGATTACCATCTCCCAATCTTCCAATAACTTGTTTACTATACTAGTAAGTAAGTTTTCGTGACACATCCAGATATCCAGTACCGGTCGATAATGATAGGTAATTATTGTAATGAGCGAAGTTGCATAAATACTGATTGATTGAAATATGTAAGATTACATACCTGCACAGCCACGACCCACACATAGCATACCTTACCTACCTAGGTAATAAGTATCCGCCACATTACGCAGCTCCACTAAAACTTACCCCGTACCCGTACAACATTATATCTCGATACGATTCCACCTTCTAATAATCCTTTGGTGTTTCCGACACTTTACCCTACATATTTCTTTTTCATATTATCTACCTACCTTTTGTACATTTCGCGCTCCACGCGCTCTCAATCATGTCATACGCAACGTCTGCCAGAAACGTGGATCATACCAAGTAAGTCGACGGGAAGTCCGGACCTCTAAGCTCCCTATCTCCTTTTATTGTCAAGCTTTGAGTTTTACTCTGACATTGTTACATTTGATCAGGTCCGAGGCGGAGCTTGCAATCAACATTCGAAAAGCCACAAGCATCGAGGAGACCGCGCCGAAACGCAAACATGTTCGTAGCTGTATTGTCTATACATGGGATCATAACAGCTCTGGAGCCTTCTGGGCTGGTATGAAAGTGTCAGTTTAAACCCTTTTAAACTTGTACTCCAAATTAGCGCATCAAAATCTAGAAGTTCATGAGATCTCAGTGATGCGAGACACGTGGGATGAACGAAAATGGCTAACTTTAGGCATAGACAACCTATTCTTGCAGATGAGGTTCAGACATTCAAGGCCTTGATTACCGTCCATAAAGTTCTACAAGAGGGCCACCCATCGACTTTACGCGAGGCTATGTCGAACCGGAGCTGGCTCGACAGTCTGAATAGAGGCATGTCAGGCGAAGGTATGCGGGGTTATGCACCTCTGATCAAAGAATATGTCAACTTTCTTCTGTCCAAATTGAGCTTCCACCAACAACATCCCGACTTTAATGGCACATTTGAATACGAGGAATACATCAGCTTAAAAGGGATCAACGACCCAAATGAAGGTTATGAAACCATTTCAGACCTTATGGCTCTACAGGACAGGATCGAGCACTTCCAGAAATTGATATTTTCACACTTCCGAAATGGAGGCCATAACGAATGCAGAATTTCCGCACTGGTGCCTTTAGTACAAGAGAGTTATGGTATCTACAAGTTCATTACCAGCATGCTACGAGCTATGCACACGAGTATGTTATGAAGCTCACAATTAGACATTCCCCTCTAACTTGACCTACAGCAACCGGTGATGACGATGCCCTTGAGCCTTTGAGAGGCAGATACGATGCCCAACATTATCGTCTTGTAAAGTTCTACTACGAATGCTCCAATCTTCGATACCTTACGAGCTTAATTAATGTACCGAAGCTACCGCAAGAACCCCCGAATTTGCTTTCGGAAGATGATTCTGCCCCCAGATTGCCGCAGCGGCCGAAGCAAGAGATTGAGAGGCAAATCACACCCCCGAAACCTCCCAAGACGGAGGAGCCAGATGAAATTGGCGAGTTCTGGAAGAGCGAACAGGACCGACAAAATAGGGAGTATGAAGAACAACAGAGAGTTCTAGCAGAGCAGCAGAGGCAACAAATGTTAGCACAGCAGCAAGCACAACTTCAAGCGCAGCAAAATTATGAAGAACAGCAGCGTTTACTGGCCGAGCAGCAAAGGCGAGAGCAAGAACAATTGATGCTACAACAATCTCAACAACAAACTTATGGTCGCCTAGCAGAACTCGAACGGGAGAACCTAGAGGCTCGAGCACAGTATGCAAGGGATCAGCTCATGTTGCAACAATACGACCAAAAGATCAAGGCGCTGGAGGGTGAGCTTGCGCAGCTGCAGAACAGTTATGGACAACAAATTGGTAGTAAAGAGGATCAGATTAGAGCTCTGCAAGAGCAAGTTAACACCTGGAGGACGAAATACGAAGCGCTTGCCAAACTGTATTCACAATTGCGACATGAACATCTCGACCTCCTTCAAAGATTCAAGAGCGTTCAGCTAAAGGCAGCCTCAGCTCAAGAGGCCATTGATAAGCGGGAAAAGCTAGAACGGGAGATCAAGACCAAAAACCTCGAGCTCGCCGACATGATCAGAGAAAGAGATAGAGCTCTGCATGAGAAGGACCGTCTCACTGGTGGAAATCGGGAAGAGCTTGAAAAGCTTAAACGCGAGCTTCGTATGGCTTTGGATCGTGCCGATAACCTGGAGCGAAGTAAAGGCAATGAGTTGTCTACGATGCTTTCCAAGTACAATCGTGAAATGGCAGATCTAGAGGAGGCTCTTCGCAACAAATCCCGCGCATTAGAGGATGTCCATGCCAAATACAGTGAAGGGGGTTCAGATGCCGAAAGATTACTCAGAGACAAAGAGGATGAGCTGGAGGTCTACAAGCAAAGTTTGGATGATGCGTTGATTAGACTCAATGAGCTCGAGATGTCGAAAGGTGACGATGAGCATGCTATGGATGGAGAGATCGACGCTATGCTCCTCTCAAATATTGGCAAATTCAACGATATGATAGATTCCGTTCTTCAGAGTGGGGTTCAGCGTGTTGACGATGCTCTTTACGAACTCGATTCCACCATGCAAGCTGGTAATCAAAATGCAACCCCATCTTACGTCCTTTCGCAGATTGAAAAGGCATCAGCAAGCGCTACAGAATTCGCTACAGCTTTCAATAATTTTATAGCGGATGGTCCAGACAGTAACCATGCCGAGATCATTCGGACCATCAATATCTTCTCCAGCTCGATTTCCGATGTACTTAGCAATACCAAGGGTCTCACGAGGCTTGCGACAGACGACAAGAAGGCCGATCAGCTTACCAATGGTGCACGCCAATCTGCGCAGTCTACTGTCAAGTTTTTCCGTGGCTTGCAAAGCTTCCGACTGGATGGCATGGATCCAATGCAGCGAACTGAGGTGGTCATCAACAGCAACAATGAGGTACAGATCCACCTGCAACGCTTAAACAAACTTGCAGATACATTTGCACCAAACAGCAGTAAACTTACAAACAACAAAGGCGACCTGGGCGATTTGGTCGACAATGAGCTCACCAAAGCTGCCGATGCAATTGCTGCCGCTGCTGCACGCCTCGCGAAGCTCAAGTCCAAACCCAAGGATCAGTACTCGACATACAGACTTGAAATCCACGACTCAATCCTTGATGCTGCCATTGCTGTTACGACCGCCATCGCCAGGTTGATTAAGGCGGCTACTGTTACCCAACAAGAGATCGTTCAGGCTGGTCGTGGCTCGTCTTCCAAGACCGCTTTCTACAAGAAGAACAACCGATGGACTGAGGGGCTCATCTCCGCCGCCAAAGCAGTGGCAACATCAACAAATACATTAATTGAGACCGCAGATGGGGTTCTTTCCGGGCGCAACAGTCCGGAACAACTTATCGTTGCTTCCAATGATGTTGCAGCCTCTACAGCCCAACTAGTTGCTGCTAGCAGAGTCAAGGCCGGGTTCATGAGCAAAAGCCAAGAGAGCTTGGAGCAAGCCAGCAAAGCGGTCGGTGCAGCCTGCAGGACCCTTGTCAGACAAGTGCAAAGTATGATCAAGGATCGGGATCAAGACGATGAAGGAGAGGATTACGCCAAGCTCGGGGCGCATGAATTCAAGGTTAGGGAAATGGAGCAACAGGTGAGTTCCATTGAACGAAAGAATTTGATCGAAATATTACTAACATTAATCCTTACAGGTCGAAATCCTACAACTCGAGAACAACTTGTCGGCGGCGAGGAAGAGGTTGGGCGAAATGCGAAAGATATCCTATTTGGAGGATTAAATGTCATGGCATTGGTGGGCGATGGTTTCTTGTAGCTTGGTCGAGGATATACAGTTGGACAGGAAGAAACAATGGACTGCGGGGCGATTCTTTTGATAAGCGTGTTGATATCCTAATTTGATAGCAGTTCTTTCACTGGGGACGATGACACTCGTAGGGAAGGCATTCGTGGAAATACTTTTGATACCGAGGCGAAATGAATACTTCGAGTTTCGTACATCACTTTTTTCCACTCGTGTATCTTCATGATTGCAGTTTGCTTAGGGGTATCAGAAACCGATTGACTTGTCAGACATCATAATTTCCACCATTTCATCACAAAATACCCCTGATCTGATGCTAGGATCACCCGAGAATGGTTACCCAGATTATGGATGAAATCTAACAAGTGATAACAGCATAAAATCTTACAGAGCCATGAAATTGAATACTCACAATCTTGAACGCCAGCAACTTGTTAATGCTGATATCGCACTGTCAAATGATGGAATGCCTATGACTTTCCACCACTGCCACAAAAAGTTTCAATTTTAATGGTTCATGTTTATGTCAAATCTCGTATTCGTATTTTATCCTTGTTGCACTTGGACGCACCAACGCACCAGCATCCGTAAAAGGTTACATTCGCGAATGGCGATTTGCATTAGTGTTATGATGGTTTAGTAATTGGCGCCCGTGTCTCCACATTCTTATTTCTACGACATGTCATGCTTGTATGTGATGAAAAAAAAAGAGAAACTGCATCATGCATCGCCTATGATCGATACTTATTATCACGCATATTATTAAACATGTTTTACATCGGGATATTTTAAAGCAGAAGAGGTATCTTTTAATTGATTCGAGAGGTATTTGAAGAAGGAAAAAGAAATTTAATTTACCGGAACCTTTTGCAAATATACAAGACCGCAAGCTTCAAGCTCAGCAGGTCAATCTATGAGTATCAATCCTTCCAGATTATGAACAAACCGTAATGAGAATACAAGACCGCAAGCTTCATGCTTAGCAGGTCAACTTTGAGTATCAATCCTTCCAAATTATGAACAAAGTGTAATGAGAACCATGTACTGAGAAGAGAACGATGAGAACGAGGAAGCCTGATGCGTAACAGGTATTCCCATTGTATCCATCAAGATGTTGAAGACCAGGTCAAGAATTCCCCAAATGTTCTATATAAAGACATACTTTGCTGATGAGTATAAACATCCATCCAACTCCTAATTGTCGTAGTAGCTCCATGCTGAAGAGTGATGTTCGTGGGAGCGAGATAATTACTCGGTGCCGCGAAATATTCGAGTATATGGCAGGCTACGCCTCAGCAAGATCTAAGACAATTAGTATGGTAATTCGGGTAAATTGATAGAGTTAACTTACTTGAGGAAGGTGAAGAGGCGTCGCCAGTAACGTCAAGGTTGTTTGCATCACCAAGGGAGGTGGGATTGAAGTGGTCGAAGTCCCACCGGCTGAGTCCACCAAGGTCGACCGAGCCATTGTCGTGACTCCAGTAGCCAGCCATCATACCAGTGGACCAAGGCGGAGGAGGTGGTAGTGCCCCAGCTGGTGGTGCTGGTTGACCTGGTGCTGTTGCGGGTGGAGTGTAAGCAAGGGGCTCGTCAAAAGCTGGCTTAGGAGGTGGAGCAACAATAACATCCTTAGGCATCTCCCAGGCACCATATGCATTCTGAGTGGAAGCAATATGTTGCGTGACAGGGAGAGTTCCTTGAATAGCCATGTTAGCATTAGGATGGACACGGTTCCAACCTTGAACGATGCTTGCAGCGGTTGCGACTGGCAAGTAGCCTTGAGCGCCACAGAAGGTGATGATGTCCAAATCTGTCAAGATAGTTCTGGCAATGTGTGCTGGGAATGAGGCAATGTCTGGTGGAGAAGTTTGACGAAGACAGACAGTTCCCTCTTCATTCGTTTCAAATGTCCAGTTGAGGTCGGAAAGGTAGTCTTGGACAGAGAGTATACCAATGTGAGAACACACGATAGAAAGGAATTCAGCGACGGTTCTCTTGACACCAGCATCTCTCATAAGGGTGTAAGCGCGGGCAAGAATCGTCCATTTGGCATGAAAAGGATCGCGTCCCCACAAGACACTGAGAATGGCAGACTTGTACTTTTGCGGAATATTCCCAAGCACAGCCAAAATCATGTAAAAGGCTAAGCAGATGTTAGTCCTGCGGAAAAAGTCATTCATTAAAAAACTCACTACGAAACAAGATATATGAATTGACGGAGCGCCGAGGAGCCTCGATCCAAGCGCGCTCTCTCACGCTCATCTCAAGCTGTTTTATGTTATTCGGGAGCTGATCCATGAATGGTGCTGTTTCGTAGGTAAGTTGGTGCATGGTATCATTAAGTCTCCTGCACTTGGTTGCTGGTTTCGATACGCGCCACTGAGCATTTGTCAGACTTCTCTGCTGACGCTTTATGGTGTGCGCCATGGTGGTCTTGAAAATTGGCGGCATGATGAACTTTTGATTGTTATCAGTTGAAGAAGAGTAGTATTTGAAAAGAAAATAAATTAAAAGTCGCCGAAAGTTTGTCGAGAAAGTTGTAGAAGAGTTCATGGAAAATTGTCACAGGAGTTTTCTTAAATGGTATTTGTGTGGCGGGAATCAGCTAACAAATTTGTTTCAAAAAAAAAGGTTGCCATTAAAAGTGAATATTAAAGCAACAAAGAATCTCCCATTTCTTTCACGCAATGATGGATATGTGTCACGTGATACTGTAATGCAAGACATGGGAAAAAGTGAAGTTAAAGTTCCAATTTTGGAAAGATTGATAACATCTGATTTTCCTCAAACTATGTACTGGGCATCTTAGCTTAGTGTTTCTATTTTGTACCCCATCATAAACCGATGATACGGGACATTTGCATTTCCTGTAATTACGGGATTCTCTGGCTGTCCGAAACTATGATGAACAACTTTTGCTAACTTCTCAACCCTTAAGATCCCATTTTTGTCGGTCTCTGACCTACATCCTGCTTTATAATCCACATAATTAATTGCCATGGTTGCGAATTTCGAGTAGCCCATATGCTCAAATGCTTGTCCTGGCGCAGGAAAATCTTCCAATGTATCCTAGATGTCGTTTCAGTTTCATTCTTGGTCATCGAGCAGCCTCTTATTATCAAACTTACATTTACTTTGCGATCGATAAGCCCCTCCTGTGAGAACCGCATTAGCCTTTCTATTTTCTTCGTGCATATGGGACATCTACTGGATATACTCACAATTCTGAATTGCCTTTCGTATAGTTCATACATGGTCGTGATTCTTCGGATTATGTTATCACCAATATGTGGTATTTTCTGCTGAATTCCAAGCCACCCTGGCGGCATCACAGGTGAAGAATTTTCCAGCCATCTAGACCAGGGGTGTTTTCCATCTGCCCGCCCTGGATGAAAAAATGGTAGCCTTTTGGCAAGTTGTTTCTCCTTCTCTCGCATTGCATTCCGGGCAAGCTTACTCTCATTTTTCAAAAGTATAACATTTCGGAGATTTTCTATAACTTCCGCTATATGGCTCATTTTTTCCATGAATTGATGCTCTTGTACTAGGGTCGAGAAGAGTTCGGGTGATTCTTTAAGTCTCAGGCAGTGGTCAAATACGGTGTCGAGATCATGGAAAATGTCGGCATAGTCGGTAGGTAATGGGTCTTCCATTGTGTCGAAGTCTGTGTATCTGTAAAGGCCACGAAATTTCCAAATCAAAACGCAACAGTCTGTGACAAGGGCGTCCAGAAAAGCCGGCTCGCATGGTTTTCCATCAGAATTAGCAGCTGTCGAGATTAGAAACCATCATAGGCTTGGATGATGCTATGGACTTACTTGCTTCAATGCCCGGATCGAAACGTACAAAGGTTAAAGATACTGGCTCAGATCTCGGCGACACACCCGTCAGTATTCCATCTCTCTTTAATGCCTCAGTTAGCTCCAGAGGTTTCGCGTCCCAGAAAGTCGATGGATCGGACGTATTGATTTCATCAATTTTCCGACTTTTGAAGGCGTCGTGATGAATGGCATGAGCAGAAGATAATTTGGAGCCCTGTAGATGTTTCTTTCTTAACCATGCTTGATGTCGAATTTGGTGGGCAGTTTTGATTCTCAATTTCCAGTCTCTCATATTGAAATTGTTGCTGCTATCGTGGGGTATGTTTAATACCGCCCCAATTTTTTATGTGTTTATCTTCGCTGGCTTCTCGCTAAGTAAGGCTGTCTTGCAAAATAAGTGACCCAGAAATTCACCAACATAGACGAGAATGGCGACTAATGATTTACAAATCGCATTTCCTCCAACATTGTCATCACTTTACAAATTTCACACATACCACTGTGACGGTATACATAACTTGCATTGATACATTGTAACACTTTAAATACAGGTAGACGATTATGATGCTAACTATCTGGGCAGAGAAACACTGAAAAGTTAACCACTGAACAATTCTCCCGCGGCCTCCACAACACCATCTACTCTACCAACTATCCTACCTCAACCCATGTTTCTATTGATGCCGCTGATCATGATGCATTTGGTCTTAATGTTAAAGTTAATCACGCGAACATTGCAGATCAGTACATCAATCCATGCACTCTAAAATTCAATTTAGTAAAACATCCCCCTATTATATCATTCTTCAAACTGGCGCAGGAAGTGAACTTATTATACAGTCAGAAGGAAAAGCTCGTCCCAGCTATTTAAGGTTTCTCCGTCTTGAATAATATTTCATGCCCAAGAGGTAGTTTTATGCTATAAACACATCCAACAATAGCATCTCTCCACCTCTTTACGCCTCGAACATAGGACCGAGTACTGCCTTCTCTCTCGCCCTCTCTCACACAATCAACTCTTCACGACGTGGCCTGTGTACTCTTTATGGTTGAGGAAAAGCTTTGGCATTGGAACTTTCGTGGTGTTTGTATATAGTCCATTCTTGCTTTTACTTTTCTTCTCTCCTTGTTCATATAGTTTCTCAAGTTTAGGGATTTCTTCGTTAGCTTGTTGCAGATTGGTGGATGCATGGAATCAAGGCTGTATCTTAGATATTGCATACATAGTTGAAACGGTTGATACTACAGAGAAATTATTTTATATATTATTCAATGATACTCTTGAATACTTCTCGCGCTGTGAATGTAAATCGTTTTTTCTAAGTACCTTACTGACAACATTCATCAAAATAATCATCACCAAAATCTCATTGTCTTTATCTTTATCTTCATCTTCATCCCAGCCACGATAATTTATCTAATCATTTCCTCGATATCAATTTGTGCGATCGTACGTGAAAAGAATTCTTGCTTGCCCTAGCCCCAATTCCCAGAATCAGGTGGCTGGTTGTTGTGGCCATCAAGGTGAATTGCTGTCATGGAGAATCTGGAGATTGAGAAGTTTTTTTCCTAGGCAGCAGCGATGACATGGGCTCGGCTTTAAATTGAAAGGCAAGGGTGAGACCTAGAGGAAGCTGGGAGATGTTAATTGAGATCTGGAATGATCAATTGTAATTGTGCATGGGATATAGATCGGTGTATGTGATATTTTGATTGATGGGCTATACCGTATATTTATCCTGCTTCCTCATTGTGATTATATGAGCAATGAAATGTTACTGTGAATGTGCATGCAGATCAACGTATGTGAGTGCGAATATATTCGAATTGATGTTATTGGTACAATTGATAGAGGGGGGATGCATTTCCCACTTCGTGCTATTTGATACTCTCTACTTTCTGCACTGCGTCCAACCTCAAGTTTCCTTCCTATTCCACTCACTACTCCAAATAAATGTCCCACAGCGCCATTTTGTATTCTTCTCTTGCTGGCCTGATGGCCCCAGAGGACGAGGGCACATGTAGAAAGATCTGCCACAGTTGATGCCTTGCTTCTTCGTGATATAACTAATACATGGCTCATTATGTTCACACCTAGGCGCGATGCGTTTCGTTAATAGCCTTGACCAAGATTCCTTCGCCACTATGGGATCGTGTACTTCTTTCTGCTCTGGTGATGTGAATGAATCCTTGGCCTCTTCGTCAATGATCATATCCTTCGTAGCCTTGATAGGCGAATTGTTCTCCGCAGAAGAACCAGCAAGAACTTCCTGATCTGCCGATGGTGTTAAGACTGTAGGCGTTGTGGTAGAATTCGAAAAGGGAAGTATATCTGCTGCTGGCGGCGTTTTGGGTTTAAAGAACCCCATCAAACTACTTTGTCCTTTCCCGGGTTGTCCTTTGCTCCCCTTTCCACTAAAAGATCCTTTGCTTGTTTTGCTTTCTGACTTACTGCGCTTCGATGGTTGTGATGTTGGCGGTAATGCATCGGTGGACCTCTTGATTGATATAGACGACGATGATGATATGGAAGGTTTTAATTGAGGAGCTATTTTTGAAGGAGTTGCTTGAAGTAAATCGGTAATTTGGGGTAAGCTCGGTGTTATATTCTCTCGTGCTAACTCCTCCGACCCATTTTCCGTTTTTGAAGTACTCGAGGGCAATGCTGAAGTCATTGAGCTAGTTGGTTTTCTATTGAACATATCGCGAATACTTTGTCGTCGATCGAATTCTGGAATTAGCTTGGCAGACATTGGCAGCAGATCCTTCATCGACCACTCCCGCATCATGACACCATTCTTGAACATGTCCTTACTCATGATGTCACGAATATCGACCTCGACACCATCTGATATTACTCTAGGCTTCAAGGTAGCAAAAACGGGACAATGATCCGAGCCCATAAGCCCCTCCTGAATATTTGACCCCTGAAACCACTCTTGTCTATCCTCGCTACAAAGAACATAATCGATCCTTGAGCCAAAGTTTCCAGGTCTGGCATTCATCTTCTGATCCCAGCAAGTGAACATCCCTTTCCGTTCAGGATGAAAGCCGCGACATATATCCCACATTATTTGTGCCTCCCTTCCTTCATCTCTATCCCCGACAATCTTGCCGCCAATCAACAAATGATTGAATAGACGACGTGCAGGCGTTGATATATATTCTTGCAACGTTTTCCCCTGCTTTTTCAATTGCTCTTCTGCATTTGCCGTGTCGATTTCCTCTCGAATAATGTTAAGGTCTCCAGTCAAGAAAACGCCTTTTCCAAGAGCTACAAGATTGCGTACGCGTGTATCGAGGGCGTTCAAGAAGCCAAGTCGGAATTCATCACGGGTTTCGTCGCGGTTTGCAGGACAGTATACACCAATGAGCACAAAGGCAGGGAATTCCAGAATGACGCATCTTCCCTCAGAGTCCAAAGTGGCGGCATCAAGGTAGCAATCTTGAAGTTGGGCGTCTGTTGGATACCCCCCAATCTGCTGATCCTTAGGGAGGTCACGGAAGCTGGCTGTGGAGTTTGGGGGAGTCAAAACTCCGGTGATACCCTCCTCGGCACGTATTGGGGCGCATACTGAATTCCTTGTATATATGGCAACGCCGGAATATCCTGAGGTCATGGCGTGAATATTGATTCAAAAAAAAAATTAATGGCATGGATACCTTTCTTGTGCTTCGGTAGACTAAAGTAAACATCCCAGCCCGGAACTAAGACCATATCATCTTTAAGATCTTTCCTCTGAATCTTGGTCTCTTGCATCACCAGTATATCGGTTTCGAGGATATCAAACATTGCCTTACGCATGAATTAGATTGTATTTTAGACAATGTCACGGATAGCTGCTCACAGAAAACGTTCTCTTCTCACGCCATGGCTGATAACCAAAAGGATTCCTGCTCAGTTATCCACATCAGCATCCAGTACATAGATGAGTATCATTGCATATCCGTTATTTTCTGAAGTTGCAAATAACCAACCTGATACCATTAACTGTCTTTGTGTTAGTGATATTGAGACGCGTTTGCCATTACACGCTCTTACCATTCCAACTTGTAATCCTTAGCCCGCGGCTACTATCATTCTCTCGATCCATGATCTCTGTTTATTGCTTGTTTTGATTTGATTATCTACCGTGGCAATTGTTGAGGCTGAAGAAGCAACTCAACGTAGAGATTCTCGAGACGAGGATTCGCAAATGCATCTCCTGCGAACGGAGACTAGGTCCTATTGTATTTCCATACAAAGAACGTACAGTAACCAAGAATTTATGAAGACTCATATACTTATAATTTACTCATCTTTACTTAATTGATTGATAGATTGGTAGCTTCTTGAAGCAACAAATTGTAGCTATGGCAAGAGGTTCACGGTCAAGTATCCACGTGACCCTGGACGCTGCAGGCCCGTACTGCCCGGGCACCGGCATGACCATATAAATGCCTGAGGCCGCAACTATTACCTCTCGTTTCCAACTTACCAAGGTGGAGTTCATCAAATTGGCAGTAACATACGATAATTCCATAGCGTCGCGGCGCATATTTACACTATAACCTATACAAAATCGCACCCACCCAAATCCAACCATGTTTTCCGCACGGGCAACCCGAGCTGCCGCCCAGCGCTTCCAATCCATCCGAACCCCATTCCAAAGACGCTTCGCCAGCAGCGAGAGCACCTTCACCGGCGCCGAGAATAACGCTTTTAACCGGGAGCGACAGGCTGTTAAGGATCATGCTGCTGCTACTAGTGGTATGTAACTGGGCTATTAAGGTTCTGTATATGGAGGTGTGGCGATGCTAACAATCGGCAGATCTCTGGAGGAAGTTGTCAATTTAGTAAGCTACTCACCTTGTGGGCAAATGCGGGGATCCGGAATTCTTGAGAGCATCTTGTACGGTGGGAAGGAACGAATTAAAGGCTGATTACTGGGGCAGTGCTACAATTCCCTGCTTGATTATCGCAGCTGTCAATGCTAAGATCTTGTGGGATGAGCATTGGGCTCATTGGGATCATATGGAGCCTTTGGAGGAGAGAACGGAATACCCATATCAAAACATGAGAACTAAGAACTTCTTCTGGGGTGATGGTGATAAGGTAAGCTTGCCCCCCTCATGTTACCTGCAAGATTCATTGCTGACTGATTTCTAGACTCTTTTGTAAGTTTTGCATTGGCCTGCTACGAGAAAATGACCTCGACTCGGAATTACTACTGACAATATATGATAGCTGGAACGAGAAGGTCAACTACCACAAGAAGGAGTAAATATGCCGACCAGTGCAGAGGTGCTTGTAATGGTACTTCACTGGGCAATGGAGGGGATTCTCGGGAAGAAGGGAGGTTGAACATAGAATGGCATTCATTAGATGTAGTCTAGTTTTTTTTATCATAACAATACTTCCCATCATTCACACCATGATTATTTGTATGCCATGCTCCCACCCCATTCATACTTGACTCTCTAAGTACGAGCTCAAATATATACTTTAGATATGCACCGCAGCTCTCTGTTGCTCGAGGTCCAAGAAAGAGGAAGCATAATCATTTGCCAAGGTCTTGTCTCCAACAGCCATCATCACAATTGCTTTCTTGGCTCGCGTCTCGCACTGCCCATTGATATCCCCAATAGCACAAAACTCTTTGAACGCCCGATCAAGAAAGTCCAAGGATTTTGTTAAATTCTCGGTTCTTTTTGGATCGCCTGCTGCGGCTTGTCCTGCTAATCCCATGAAGGATTCGGCGAGGCAAGAATAGAGCTGTGCGCTAAGTGTGCAATTCTCACATTCTAATGCTCGAGGAATGATCGCAATGACGATTTGACAGGCAGCTTGGAACTCCGAAAGTGCAACCAGAATGTTTGCCACAGCTCCCATGGCAGTCCAAAGTGCTGGCATCAGGCGTGCTCGCCATGCTATACTTGCTGCACGAACTGCGACAGAGAAGCCTTTCTCTGAGCGGCCTGTCTTGATTTGTAAGAGAGCTTTCATCGTCAGTATCTTGACTCGCAGGTTGATATCATCTCCTTGTTCCTTCAACGAAGAGGCGAGCTGCTCTAATTTCGACAGCGCGGCACCAAAATCTGCTCGTCGGATGAGGTAGTCGACATGAAGGGTGCTGATCTCAAA
Source organism: Ciborinia camelliae (assembly GCA_025890175.1). Taxonomy (NCBI): domain Eukaryota; kingdom Fungi; phylum Ascomycota; class Leotiomycetes; order Helotiales; family Sclerotiniaceae; genus Ciborinia; species Ciborinia camelliae. Next base: position 463,520 of record JANPYM010000015.1, read on the forward strand.
GGAAAGATCCGAGTCTGCTTCAAGACCATCACATTGAAGTAGCTGGGACAAAATGCGGTCGGCTCCTTCTAGATTGTTGGTGTGCAAATCTTTCTTAAGGCGTAGTATCCCACAATACCTCAGCCAGTACTGGTTAGCTTTCCATGAACGTAAAGAGTTTGAATCTAAACACTCTAATTTCTCTGCTGCTTGTTCATAGGAACCCCGTTCCATCAAATAATGTGCTATCCGGCACGTAAACCTCAACGTATCATCAAATAGCCCGTACCGAGCATGGCATCGGAGAAATATCTCACTGTACTGCCTGGAGAGACAAACCAGTCCTAAGCGACCCCATAAGGAAGACTGCATGGCAGTTTGTGGTCCCATCATGCTTTTCATTCCTTTCTCCGTCACTAGGTGCGAGCTTTTGAGTATTCCCTCAAAAGCACCCGCCACACTCTCACCATTCGACAGCGCCAACTTTGCTTCGCTGAGCAGTGAGGAGCTCCAAAGCGTCCACATACCAGTCTCTTTGGCTTTAATCCGCAAGAATGCAAGTCCTTCTTTCTCAACTCCAAGCATACTCACTGAGCCGGAGCCTTCAATAATGTTTGGATGTGCCTTCCCGAAATGATATAACCAGTTTAAAGCAAAATTCAGACATGCCATATCCTTGTTCTCTCTTGCGGTAGAGACAGTCTCCAGCATTGCAGCCACCGCCTCATCGTAACATTCAAAATCAGCCTGAAGAACTGCAAGATTCATAAGAGCGTATTGGTAGAACAACCGGTCTCGGTTTTGCATCGTGTAGTCAAAGTATCGATGGAGGCTGTCGAAAGATGAAGGATAGTCACCAGATCTCCAGGCATCCAGGAAGCTGATTGCTCATTAGTTTAAGACAATCAATTGGGTTATCTTGTACTAACGTCAGGTAGTGGGACAAACTGGGCGTTATGATACTATCGTCCAGGAGAGATTTGAGTTTAGATTTCACCTCAATTGGCATCCTCGTGCCCAGTTCTGAAAATGGTTAGAAGCACTCTGGCAATAGGTGCTAAAAACTTACTTTGCATCTGTTCCACGTGAAATTCGAGTAGCTTTTCTACATCATCAGTACTAATCGATCCACCGGCATCTTCCTCCTCCAAACCACCGTAAGCTATTTGAGCCAGGGTTTCGGTCTCATCAAGCCCCCACCCCTCCTCTCCTTCTGTTAAGACTTTGTCCCCGGCCCAGTTTCCAATTGCACGCACTCTCCTAGCCCAGTATGCCTTTGACAGTTGTCTCCATCTCATGAAAGTCGTCCAAAGTTGAAGCACATCGCCAAATTTCAGTCGTTCAAACTCGATCTTAGCTTTTCGTAGAAAGCTCCCGAATGGCGATATGCGAGATAGGAGTATCATATCCCCTGAAGGCGGAGGAATGCCCATTTCGCCATCCTTCTTGATGTCCTCCCGCGATTTTGCGAGAAGATTGTTCAGTCTCGCGAAGAATTCATGTAAGGCATCCAGACTGTCGATTTTCCAAAGCTTCGCAAGAAAGTGATCCCATAGAGACCTTCCTGGATGTCCAGAAGCAGCACTGTGTTGTTTAAGCAGGGTTTCGAAGGTCTCCAGATCCAGTATTGGATATTGTGGAGTCATAGAGGCTCTCCCTGATTGCTTGACCGAGCTCGACGGTAGCAACTGTGCAAGAATGAAAGATAGAATAGATATTGTGGATGATGTAGAAACAATTCCATCTGTATAGAGCTCGATGAGTACGAGCAATCCGATTTTAGAGGGTGTCAAATAACGAGTCATGGTCAAAATGTTCCGTTGGTTACTTCGCACAGTGTAGGCCCAATATTTATAGTCACATCCCACCCAAAGCAGGCTAAATTATCGTATTCAACAAAACTTCAAAGCATCATTAAGGTCTGAAGTTGAAGATATTAGGTAGGTAGTCGTGGTGGTTACGTCTTGAGATCTGAAGGAAGGAAGGAAAGAAGACGCGTTGAACGCGGTTGCCACAGAGTATTGCGGGGTGGTCTGGAGTAAATCTCGAAATATTAATTGAAGTATCAGAAGTGACGTACATATGGCAGAATTTTTATATGATTCATTGCTACGTAAAAATCATATTCGAGGGTGCAGAATTTAGAAGACAATGGAGACGTCAGTGGGCGCTTAATAAGTAGATCTACAACACGCACAAAGCAAAAAGACATTGGTGGAGGTATCATAAGGTGGGTGCAGCAGACGCTCCAGAACAGCATGCTTTCAAATAGATTTAGTTTTATTTCATTGTGAGAATATTCATGAATGAGGCTTATCACCCTTGTCTTCATTCCATCTGATATTTGCACCATGTTTGCTCTTCAATTGTCCCTCCTCCTCTCTACCATCCTCTTCCAGGTCCGCCTCACTCAATCCATTGGTGGCCCATATCCTTTCCACGCAAAGCTGGAAATCACCAGGAACTCTATCAATCAATCCTATTCCTACCGTCCGCACCTTCTGCCTCAACATTTCGCCTTGTGGCTCTACAACAACTCCATGGTTCGTCCGCACAAACTCATTCCACTTGATCAATACTGTTTCCCACTCTCCGGGACTTCGCGCATATAATCTATGTTGATGTATATCCGTAGGGACAATTGATTCGGTTTGAATGTTTACAAAGTACTTCCTCCCGTCGCTTTTAATGCGTAGCGCAAGTAGTCCATATGCATCTATATTCCATAGCGATTTCCCAAATATTGTAGATGGTCGATCAAGAGTTCTCCAAGCCGCATAGCCACTTCGCTGTATTTGAGGTTTATTCGGGGGTAGCTCTATCGATATGTTTCCGTGGAACTTGACGTGCCCATTCTTGTTTTCGGAAGAGGTAGGGTGTGAATTCTTGGAAGGAGGTACCCAATCGAAGTTAACTCGTGAAAACCCTCCCGTGTCAGCATCGGAGAAGACTTTGCAGGATTTCAATGATTCGGGATTGTGGAAATTTGCGAGATGTAATGGAGATGTAGCTCTTCTTGTGCCTTCTGCGGTAAGTGCTAGAGAAAATAAGCTTGCCTAAATTTGATATTATAGATATTTGGGAGACTTACCACTCATTGATAATCTTTTGAATTCATCTATACTTCGGCCAAAGAAGCCCTTGGAGAGTGGATGAGTGACCTTCATGGCAAGAGCTTTTAGTACTGGTTATGATTGACAAAGAATAGGTAGAGTTAGTATTGGTGCTCCCAAGCTTCCTATATGTAGTGGTAGAGTGCTGGATGCTTGATTTCAATGTAGTTTGAGATGTGTATTGATGTGCTTCAACTGAACTTTGACCTCAGAATAATAGTGTAGCTTTTGAGCTCCCCTCTTTCACCCCTAGTTGATTCTAGATCTTCGGATGATCGGCCAGTCTATCCATTTCCGGGCTGTCCCCCTCACGTGTTGTGGTGTTTCATGCTAATGTCGGGTGAATCTCGGAGTAAACTGTAATGAAGCCTTTGGATGGAATTTGGACATCAATTGTTCACTCTTTCTCAAATCACACACATTGATATCAAATATCAACAATCAATATCTACCAAGTAAATACTAGGTACCTACTAGGTAGTACACGAGAAACACACCAGCTGCTTCCTTCAAAGAATGTTCAAGGTATCATTCTTATATGAGAGTAAAATTCAAAATTGGCATTCTATCTTTTCGACGCAGTTCTCGGTCTATTTATCATCTCAATAATCAATTGAGACTCTCTTGCTTGGGGTCATGACAACATCTTGAGACCTCATATACAGAGGATCGATGATGACATACTATGTGCCCCACCTACCTAATGGGACGTACCTACCTACCCGTGGACTCTATAAATACTTAGTAGAGTGGAGTGGAGTAAAGTTTGGGAACTTGAACACCTGCAATCAATATCACCGATGCCAGTACCGATTTCGATTTCGATTTCGATTTCGATCTCGGTGCTTCTCATCGGCCAAATCTTTCACCATATTTCCAAGGTTGGAAGGGACTGCCCAGGTGTACCTACCTAGGTAGCCTAGGTCACTGGTTGAACTCCAGCTGCAAGGTTCCCCACGATGGAATCACCTCAGACAGGGCTTAGGTACTATGGGGTCAAGGCCAACCTAAGTCAAGTCAAGTCAGTCTGGGAGAGAAGGAACCCTTTGATAGATTATCTACTGTAGATACTACCTAGGTATTCCATACTATCAAATACTATCAAATACTATATGATACTATATGATACCTACTCTATCAACTCTATCAACTCTGAGCAACCATCTATCAATCGATATATCTATCTACCTAGGTACTTACCCATCTTCTCATCTAGGTCGGCACTCGATGGTTTATTCTCGGTGGTGTGATAGGTCAACAGGTCAATGGTTTATTCTCGGTGGTGTGATAGGTCAATAGGTCAATGGTTTCATTCCCTTCCCCTCCCCTCCCCTCCCCTCCCTTCAAATCCAAATATCTATATCTATATCTGTATCTAAGGTACCTACTGATTGTATATCGCCTTCATCACTCTCTTACCTGCTTGACCTTTATATCTATCTACCTACCAGACCTACCAGACCTATTCGGCCCGTTACCTACGTACCTCTTCAACTCTCCGGGTTCTTCATTCCGCTTAAACGAAGAGGGCAAACTGTCAGTCGCACTTTCCTTTGAAATTATATAAATAAACAATCAAATTCGATTCTGTTGATACTTTCCTCTTCTCAAAAACAACAACAACAAACACACCTTCTTGACTCATCCGACTTTTTCCCCCCTTCTCGACTCATCCGACTTTTTCCCCCTTCTCGATCCGTTTTTCCTCATCAATTCGATTCTTCTCACATACTCTATTCTCCTCTCCTCTCCATCTACCGACACCCTTCAATTCCTCTTTATTCCTTCCCTTTACTTTACACTTTTCCCCCATCTCCCCCATCTCCCCCACCGTTCCTTTACCTACCCATAATTCATAACTCATAACTTTTACAACACATTTGTCAAGCTGCTCCTATTCAATCATCATGTCGCCTGCTACGCCATCTTCAACTGGTGGTGGCCATGCCTTTGGTATGCACCACTCAATTTCATCCACCTCCAGTTCAAGTTACGGTAACTCTGGCGGTGCAAAATATGCACTTTCTTCTCAGATTGAGCCCTCGCCTGCGAGTACTTATGGTAGCTCTGCTGCCAGCAATGCTAGCATTCCTTCCACTCCCAACCATGATGGTACCTATCTACTCTCTTCCTTTTTCTTCCTCTTCCCCCTTTTACGTTGATCTTTCTTCATCGAAACATTTCCCTCCTCCAATGTCACATCATTCATCTATACAATATGTTTTTTTTTGTTTTTTTCCCTCTTGTGTCTACCATCTTAGCAATTTCTTTCTTTTCTTTTCTTTCTATCTTCTATCTTCTCCAACCTCTTCCTGTGTTCGTTCAATCATCTACGAACCCTTGCTGACATTTTCTTGAAGGAGCACTTCTTACCAACATTGCTCATCTTACTATCGGTGATGAGAGTAATGTCGAAGATAATGTCACTTCTTCTGACCATCATTCCACCACTGGTTCCAGAGATCCTAACCTGTTAGTCTCATTTTCATATTTATTTTCATGGTCCTTCACTTTCTAACATTTTCAGTTACTCCCCACCATTTATTCTTAATGGTTCTCGATGCAATGTTGATGATCCATTCCAATCGCCAAGCAAGAATGGTTCAAAGTATCGCAGTCATGATCAACATACACCTAAGGCTGCGAGAAATCCCCCAAAGGATATCAATGGCCCATGGCGCCCAAGTGGCTCAAGCAACAGTTCCGACGTGTCACCACCAAAGTTGCAGTCAAAATCTACCGACTTCGGTGATACCCAGCGCAAGCTGTCCTTTCACGTCCAAGAGCACGTCTCTGAGAACACTGATTCTACAGGCAATAGACTTAGTGGTTATACTGTTGTCAAGGCTGAGGATGCGCAAGCTGTCTACCCTCCCTCTTGCTGTGTTTTCGTTGCAAAGTAAGTCTCCCACCTTCTATTCCTTGATCTCGCACTGATTCTTTGTAGCCTTCTTCAATCCGAGAGCGAAGAATCCCTTGAAATGGCTGTCACCCAAGTCTTCAGAGAGTATGGTGCTGTTTACGTCAAGATCCGCCGCGATAACAAGCATATGCCTTTCGCATTTTGCCAATACACTGTGAGTCATTGTCACGATATTCTTTCCTGACTGTATCTGACTTTTACCAGAAGCAAGAACATGCCGAGAGAGCTATCATGGAAGGCAGAGGTCGTTTGATCAAAGGCCGCCCATGTCGCTGCGAAAAGGCTAAGGCTCATCGTAAGTTGATTAGTCCTCGCGACGATTCTTTTTACTGACAACACTTCTCAGGTCTCTTTTTTGTTGAGCGCAAGTATGGCGCAGTCGTCACTCCTGGCGAAGTCAGAGACCTTCTTGCGCGCTTTGGCAAGATTGAGCTTTGTTACACTGCTTCTCACGTAGAGCGTACTGCACTCAACCTTAATGAAGGTGTCATCGTTCAGTTCGAAATGTACGATGAAGGTCAAAATGCCCAATCGGTAAGTTCAAGTTTTACCCTGCGTATCCTTGATTTTCTATGCTTACTTGCTTATAGGCTTTCCGCAACCATGATCTTTACAAGCTGCAACCCATTGCAGGCCTTGCAGCACCTGCTCAGCAGTCACAACCTGCAGCAGAAGTTGATTCTAACAAGGCATATTTGGCAAGATACGACGTCGACCGTCGCTCAATCTTTGTTGGAAACCTTCCCTTGGGTACTTCAGAACAACAAATTCGAGGCCTTTTCGAGCACTATGGCGAAATCCAAGACATCAGTCTGCGAGAGAACGCATCTAAGTTTGAACGTAAGTTGCTACCTTTTTGGCTGAATGTTCTCAAGCTGACCCACCGCGTTCATAGCAGAAGAGAAGTTTGCTTTCGCTTTTGTCGAGTTCAAGTCCCCTATGGCAGTTGTTAATGCTGTCAACTCAAAGGTGAGCAAGTCAATTCTTTTTACCCTTTTCGATTATCTACTAATAGGACCATAGAATGGGTTCAATTTCGGTGGAAAATCTCTGCGAGTTGCTCAAAAGGACTCTGAGAATGGTGGTAGCAGAGGCAAATCCTCCAAATCGCAGCCCTCAACCTCCCTTCGATCATGGCAGTCTCCTCATCTTGATCGACTTGTGGAGCAACAAGCCTCTCCATCTGCTCAGATTCCTCCTATGGCCTATGCATCATCTCCTTATGGTTACAATGCGTATAGCCCTTACTATGGTTATGCAGCTCCCTCGGCTGTCTTCACTGATGGTCAGGGAAATTACTATAGCAGTGCTGCATCGTACTCGCCAGCACCAGCATACTACCCAGGCTACCCTGGCAGTCCTGGTTACGCTGTGCGCAACCCAGCAGTGGCAACTGAAATGACTGGCAGCCCTGCTGCTCAGTCACCATACTGCGGGTATGCCCCGTATCAGCACTATGCGCCTGCTCCATACTGGAGCATCGCAAGCCCACCACCAGATCAGTTGGCTGCTCCGCAACAAGCATACTACCATTATTCACCTGTTGGCGTTGGAAACAAGGCTCACGATGACCGTTCAGCAACTCCCACGCCAAGTGGACATGCTCCAGTTGTTGAGTAGTCTTTGTATTCTCAGCAAAAACGATTTGTCAGAACCACCAGTCGCAGTTATTACCACGGTTTTAATAGTCACTTCATGTTCTTGACACCTGGGCTGCATGTTTTTCTTACTTTCTCTGTTTCACGACATCAATGCCGGTGGTGTCTAGATTGTGTCTTCATGTTCACGGCTTCTAATTTAAAGGAGTTTATGGTATTTCTTCATCTTTGCAGGAATTTGGCTTCATCTACTGTTGTACAGGATTCTTGTCTACCAGTCAATCATGACAGGGCATTGTGGCTCCTGGTCTGCCGTGACCGGCTCCCTATTGATTCTCTTGCTCCTTTGGACAAGATAGACATAGGATAGAGTCTCTTCGATTTGAACAAATGTACTACCAATCAGTTGCATTTTAGCTTAGATAGACTGTAATAAAAGCATACCATTGTGAATAAAGTTTTAGTATTGTGATGCCGATGTGTGATGGTGCCACTCAGAGGTCTTTATAAATGCTTTGAACACAAAATGGAAGCAGGCTTAGATGTGGTATCATTACCAGTCTTGGCCTTGTTTGTATGATTAATATACCTAGTTATCTTTGCTGTGAGCCTAAGTTCGTCTGTAGAACAGTAGGTCCTCGGCAGACTTAGCCATGAAACTGTCATCTATACCCCAATTCGAAAGTTAATCAAAACCAAGTAGGTGTAGTGGGGTCGGTCAATATTTTCCATGGAGCGGATTAGGGTAGGGTGAGGAAAAAGGAGAAAGGGGAAGAAGGAAGAATAAGAGAACGGCGATGAAGGGATGAGGCAAGATGATGAAATGAGGAATCATGGTAGTTGGTTGAGGTAGCGGACAGACCGGTAATTGGTCGCGAGAGAGATCTAGTTGGCTGTTCGTACTCTACTTTGCAATAAAGATGATATTTGTGAATGGCATGGTATACTATGCTAAGCCATGCTAGCTTACATGAAATTCTATCCTTGCGGTATAGAAAAAGGAGTCGGCCGAGGAACAGGCGATTACCTGTACCCTCTTGATTACTTCTTCCCCCGAGACAAAGGGAAGAGAAGGGGGAAGAAAATTTTTGACATTTGGATAGAGGTGTTTTGTGTATAGATACAGCTTTTAAAAATCTTTACTACTTTTGTAACTTAAAGGAGATATGGAATAAAGTGTTTTATTTCTATAGTCGATAACAAGCAAACCTTACTTAAAAGAATTTTGATCCCAAATTTAATTTTTATTATTATAAGATATACAGATTTCGAAACTAATTCCAACAATATAAAAATATTTTTAAAATTCCATTAAAAAAAGTTTTAAAATATACTGGTTTTATTAATAAGCTGGCCTTATATACATTAACCTTATTAGTATTAAGATAGAAAATGTAAGGAATCAACTAAATCAATATTAAACCAAAAACTTTTTATTATTTTTTTAAATAAAATTATTATTATCTTTTTAAATAATTAATAATATATTATCGATTATTATTAAAATAATAATACTTTATTTAATATAAAACTTTATATACTTTTAAAACTTTTTTTGTTTAACTTTAAAAATCTATTTTTATATATATCAAATAATTAAGAATTAAACATTATATTAAAAATTCGCTATCGATTAATATTAAACACTAATAATTATTAATATATTGGTTTTAAATCTAAATTCTTTGTTTAAATATCTTTTTTGTTTTTATTATCTTTAAATTTATAATAAAATCTTTTTTTTTAAAATATTTGATTTAAAAAGTTTTATTTGTTAAAATTTATTATTTATATATATTAAAATATTTTTTTGATTTATATCCCTACAATTATTTTTTTATATAAACAATAATTTTTAAATAATAATTTATTTTTTATTAACCTAAAATTTATATTATTAATAAAATATTATTTTTAAATAAAATATATTTAATATTATATATTTATATTATTCTATTTTTTTTGATTTATTAAAAGTTTTATAAATATTTAATAAATATTTATCGGATCACCTCGGTGGTATCGTTGATATCAACGTGTATGAAAGTAGTATATTATTAAAGCATGCAGATCGATCGTAGATCGATCTGAGAGCTTATATGCCCGCTACGCGGGCATACCGGCCGCACGCGGCCGCACGCTCCGGTGAATCTGCCCTGCAGATTCACTGGTATCGCAACAATATTAATTAAATATTATTAATTATTTTAATAATCTTATTTTTAAAATTTTATATCTAAAATTTCTTTTTTAATAGAAAAAAAAAAGTTTTTATTAATTTTTTTATTAAATAATTAAACATTATATTTTTTGTTATTTAAAATATTTATATTTTTTTTGTTTTTATAATTCAAAATTCGAATTTTTAGTTTTTTATTAATACTATTTTTTATATTTTTTTATATATTTTTTTTAATTAATTATTTTATTAATATTATATCTTTTTCCATTTTTTTATATCAATTACCCAATATTTCATAAATATTTTTATAATTTTTATTAAACCTATTTACCTTTATTATTCAAAATTAATTAATTTTTATAAAACTAAAAAAGTATTAAAAAATAATAATATTGTAAATCAAAAATATTTATTTTTTAATAATCTTTTATTATTATATAATAAATATATTTATAAAAAAAAGTTTTATAATTTATTTTTTAAACAATTTTATTTTAATATTAATCGATTGCTTTTATTACGAATTTAGAGATAATAAAAACAAAAAAAATGTTTGGGTAAAGAATTCAGACTTTAAGCTAATATATTAATAATTGTTAATATTTGATATTAATTAATGGCAAATTTTTGATATAATATTTAATATTTAATTATTTAATATATATAAAAACAAATTTTTAAAATTAAACAAAAAAGATTTCGAAAATATATAAAATTTTATATTAAATAAAATATTATTATTTAATAATAATTAATAATATATTATTAATCATTTAAAAAAATAATAATAATTTTATTTAAAAAACAATGAAAAGTTTTTAATTTAATATTGATTTAATTGATTTCTTGCATTTTTTATCTTAACATTTATTTTTTAAATTAATCTAATAATTATAAATTTGTAGAATCAAGTTCAATTTCAAAGTACCATGTTTTGTTATTGTATTACGTAATGTTATAATAGATATAATTCTCGAGCGAAGCGAAAATCGGGGGTTTAAGGGCTGGCCCCTATAAATATTTTTAAAAATATAAGAAAAATGATTCTGCGAATCTATAGTCTGAAAATAAAATTTTCCGCGACGGCTAGTATTAAACATTAATATCATTTTTTTGTTATATTAATTATAATAATATTTTATTTAAAAAAACAATGTTTAAATAAAAAGTTTTATTAAAAATTATAAAATATAAATTCGTTTTTTTGCTAAATATTTTATAAACTTATTTATATTATAAATAATTATTTATATAATGTTTATTAGAATTTAATAATTGTATTTATATTTTCAATTTTCGAAATAATAATTTTTGAAAATAATATCTAATTGATTTATATATTAATATTAATTAATATTGAATCATCTTGATAGTATTATTAATATATTAATAAATAGAAAATAGTATATTATAAAAGCATATAGATCGATCTACGATCGATCTGCGAGCTTATATGCCCGCGCCCCGGTGAATCTGCCCTACAGATTCACTGGTATCGCAACATATACCTACTAGCGGCACGCCGCGGCCGTGCGTGGCGCATACACTAGCGTGCTGTAGGCACGTGATTTATTTAACAGTCTCCAAATTTCCTATATATTAAATATTAAATTAAATATATATCGAATTATATTTTTTATTGCATATTTGAATTTTCCAAATTATTTTGTATATATTGTATTAAAAAAAATTAAATTGAATAATAATTTTTTTTTAAATAAGATTTGCTTGTTATCGACTATAACTTATTTACACTCGACAGAATTCAAATACAGCTCGGCAAAGCCGAGAACTATTCGGAATGATTGTGCTCAGGGGCTGGACCGTTTGGTCATGTTTGTAAGAGATTGGGAATGTGATGTGATGTTTATGTGTTTGAGAACTAGACGGGAAAGATGGGAATTACGATACTAATAAGAGAGGAGTTGTAGTCTGAAAGCTGGAATCATGAGGGAGGGAGGGGAAGGGAAGGAGAGGGAATAGAGGATAAGGGTAAATGTAAGAGGTTGGGGTTGGGGAAAGGGAGGCGCTAAAGAAGTGGAAGGAGAAGCACGAGCAGAACGAATGGAAGACTTTGAAGAATAGGGGGTGAGGGGGTATGAAAGTAGGGGGTTCATATATTTCAGTGGCTTAAATCATAGGCGAGCTCTTTCTTGTTGCCTGAACTGCCCTTTCCGGGGACAATGGTATTGGTGCAGTAATGTTGGAGAGTATTTGAAAAGTTTGTGGCAGCTTCTTCAGCTCAAGCGATATGCTGAGCTCTTTGTCCCGTTTTAGTTTCCCCCGGGAAACACTACATCACTTCATGAAATGGCAGACTAACTCATTTCGAGCGAAGTTTTAGATGCTCAAAGTTGCTACTCAGAATGGGCTTTAAAAGGGGAGTTCATATACAATACAAATAGCTAACTCTCCCCGATATCTTACAACAAGACAGATGCATATTGTACAGCCCCTGAATCACAACCCCTCACTTCTAAGCCATATTCTCCCAGTCCTCCAAATCTTTCAGCGTGGTAGCCTTTGTCGTACCCCAAACCTGCCATTCACTATCCTGCCATTTTCGATAAATCTTCTGCACAACCACATACTCTTCAATATCTTTCGTACTACTTCCCGGCAAGTCTCTTCCCTTACTGTCCCTCATTTTCATCATTTGCCGACTCGAGATCCGTACTACTGCTTGTCTTATCACATTACCTTCACCCCCAGGTATCATAACCGCTTTAGTCGACATTATCTTAGGTTTTCGGGTCATTTTCTCGAGGTTCCATGATACCTTCTGTCCCCGGGGTCGCGAAGCTATGCGTTGTAAAAAACTGTCATATAGTCCATCGGTGCACATTCTGCGGAGGCGTCCAGCGTCACCAGCGGCGAAATTTTGGTACATCTCCCTGTACAGAGCTTCAGCTGCGGGTATTATTGAACCGCGCTTGAGTTGCACTTCTCGTCTTATACGCCCGGTTTTGGGGGACATCCATTTGAATGCGATGGTGGCGACACCATCCCAGAATCGAGTCTTCATTCGTACCCATTGGAACTTGCAGAAACCTTTAGGGTTTCTGAAGATTGAGGATAGTGAGAGGCCTTTGGCTGAGATAAATGTATCTTGGGGATTATTAGCACGGGTACTTGGGAGGTCGAGAGGGCAATTGGGATAAACGTACTAGGTAGAAGGCCCACATCTGTAGCCACTTGTTTCCCTGACAGAGCTTGCATGCGCATTCTACGGTCGGGGTGATGTGCGGGATTGGCGGGAGAAGCTTGTCGGGGGGTTATGGCAGAGAAATGTCGAGGGGTTATGGCGGAGAAATGTCGAGGGTTAGAGAAGGACATGGTACTCCGAGGGGTAGGGAAAACATGTCTGCGGAGAGTTTGTGCCATCGAGGTAGTATTACGATGAAGAGGGATGAACAAAAAGAAATAGCGTGCGTGGGAGGCTTGTCATAAGATTTCGCCCCTCACCATGCTGTATATGTAACTTTTTTGATAGCCAGAGAATATGCGGGCAGCCTTGGTGGCTTGCTGTGGCTGCTGTGGCTGATGATTTCAAATAGAGATTGACGAGGCTGGACGAGAAATGGGGAGTGGGGTGGGGTGGCCTTGCTTGTTTGAAAGTTATCATCTCTACAATTTATCTTTCACTATAACACCTCGATCATTAATCAAAAGTACCTCGCGCTCGCTGTCAGTCTTCCTCAAGTACGAATTGTCGACCTGTTCTTCCCGAGCCAGCTACGTACACACATCTCGTTTCACTTACTGACATAAGATTCCAGCAGGAAAACAGTCACCGACATATTGCATTCCCAGCTATTGCAAAGCGGCAGCATATGCCGTGAACACCCTCCTTCTGGCTTCCACCCGGCGTCGTTCGCACCAAGCCTCCTTCCCCGCGTTTCCCTCAGAAATATCATCCGCAACCATATCTCCCCCTCACTATCAACCGAACCTCCATCCCGCGGACCCAGAAGGCAAAACTTCCGTTCTACATCCTCGTGTCGCTGTACTCCTTGGTGTTGCTAAAGTTTGGCATTTCCCACTACTATTCTGCCGGTTACTTAGTATCGCTCCGGCAATCTGGTGGGGTTTACGATGCGCTTTAACTTTTATGCGGGAGTTGTTGTGGGATGAAATGAATGCTGTAGAAGCGGAGTGGAGTATCGAGAAGAGATTCAGGGTTACTGAAGTCTTTTTGGCCGTTCTTGTGAGTAAATCGTATAAAATGCGGGAAGGAAAATGGTGCAATTTTCCTTGCAATGCTAACGTGGACTCTTAATATTAGTGGGTATGGACAAATTCCTTGCCGTGATTTGATAGCCTTCTCCTCTATGATACAATATATTGTAATTCGAAAGAGAAAGCATGCTAATATACAAAGAAGTGTTTCTCTTCCGCCTATCTTGCCTTCTTCTTCACCGATTGCTTGATGTCTAGATGGTATGTGAAGTTTTTCAATGCTCCCCCTTTCTCCAAAATCTTGGACCAAAACTAGAATATGTAACTGAGTACGTAACAAAACAGGTTGCTTAACTACACTCCTCAAGGTATGCAGGTATCTCTATGAAAGACAAAGAAAGATATTCGAAATAACTCTCACACAGCAACAATCGTCCGCCTCCTTACCATCAACTTGATAAATGCATATACAACGTCTTGGATCCTCTATCTGTCGGGTGGCTCAGAAGATCCACGCTTACTTCTACCGGCGTGGATATGCATAGCTAGTGTAGGTGCCATAACTTCGTAATCAGCTTTCAAAAGTGCTGGCTATGCGTTCCATACTTTTCTGACCATAATACAGACATTGACTTTTCTCTACCATCTGACTCATCCACGGCTAGCAATTCGGAAGGAGACTTCCTTATCAATTTCCGTCTTCTCAATCGCAAGTTTCATTAGCATGGTCAGTCTTTTATCTCAATTGCACCTTTCAAGGACGGATCTTCCGCCTTTGCCCTTGGTTCTGCATATGAAGGAGATCTGGGGGTACGTCAAAATAGGGTTCAACTTGATGGAATAGTATGAGATGTGTAGCATATACAATAGTCTCTATTCACTGGCAGGCGACTCAAATCAGAACAGGGAAAAATATGATAGTACCAGGAGGCCGTTTATGAATTGACATCTTTACTATGCCATGAGGCGTACCGAATAAAAATTTACAGCCAGGAGCACTAAGCAACCTGATCTGACTAGTGTGAAAGAAAGAGAATGAAACCCCTGCTATGATAGCAAAGTTGCAACATCCATCTGCAAAGCCCTCCCTTGTTACCGTCCAGCGCTTTCTTTGTAGAATGCGGGAATGATCGGGACTATTTCGCCAACACGTTCATCAAGTCGTCCGCAGCAAAGTTTGGATTGAGTATGCAAACAACCATATCTGGCGATGGGTGCTTACATGACTGCGATGGCTCGGGACGTGCGATTGACGATTTTAGAAACCATGGACCTAATGTAGAACCTGATTAGACGGACTTCCATGAGTGACTGGGAGTTGCTTAAATTACCTTGATGGTCTTGGCCTCAAGCTCTAAGCCTTCTTTACCAGTGAGGAATTCTTGCACATCTTTGCGCTGGTCTCCTTGAAGCTGGATCACGTCTCCCATAATGACATCGTTGACGATGGTGCCATTGCAAGCTGTTACACCCGAAATCAGTCTCGATATCTTGAGTACATGTTTGCATAATGCAGCTTACCGAACTTCTTCTTAATAACTTTAAGAATCTTCTTTTGGTCAAATTTCTTTGGAAGTCCTTGAACAGTGGTCAAAGTCTTACGACCATTACGCTCTATAGCCATAAAAGTCAGTGACTGGCGTGCAAGTCTTTACCCTTTATCTCCAGGTAACTGCGGGGGATATGAGCAGCTGAATGGAGTCGACATACGTTGAATACGAATATGAATATATTCTGCGGCCTTTTGGTCTCCAGGTTCTTCGTCGGCTTCGGCGAAGGGATCTAAATGCGTAAGAAGGTTAGAATCTTTTTGCAATGTAATTTATATATCATAAAAGCAATACAAGTTGAGATATGATTGGTTTAATCAACATTCGATGATGAGAATGTATCATGAAGATGGGGGTGGTTTTCTCACCAAAGACTTTCAAGTTCTCAATTTGAGTTCCACCAGGAGCAGCCTTTGCGGACTTTGCTGGCTTAGAAGTTGCAGAAGGGGAGGATTCGTTCACGTTCAACGGCAACTTAGTCTCCCCTGAGCCTTGGTCTGGTCCTGGATCTCCGGCGGCATCGGCTTCAGCGAAGGAGTCTATAGGAAAACATTAGTGAAAGGCACGAAAAGCGATCAAGAACGATTATATGGTTGATAAGTTGCAGGTATATTGACGAGGTCAGAGGCTCCTAAGCATTATTGTGACATGCCAGTGCCACTGCCCAGTGCCAGCTTCGTTCGCAGACTGAGAGTAAAGGGGGAGAAATAGGAAAAGGCGCATACCGATCGTCTTGAGATTTTCGATGGACATAAACTCGAGTGTGCTGGGTGTCTTTGGGACTGGGATACTGTTTTCAAGTGATGAGAAGGAAGTAAAATTTGTAAAAGGATTTAAATGGATTATTTGGATTTCAAGTTCGAGGTGGGGTTATTTAGAGGTTGATCGTTTTGGAAGGGTTATAGAAGATGGAAGACGGAAGACGGAAGATGTTGTCAATTAACTAGTAGTGTAGTCGTGGTCACTGGTGGTTTTTTGTGGCAAAGAGAGAAAGAGGGGCGGGTCGCGGATAACCGTATTGAGTTTTGGGCAGAGCAAAGCGAAAAGAGTGGAAAAGTGGAGTGGGTTCATGACTCTGGCTCTTTATTACCACCTATGTAAGGATTCAATGCCTTAATAAGGGTCCAATCATTAGTCAGCATGATAAGATCCATCAGATTTCTTTTGGCTAAAGGAGACCACACCGGGGAGGATCAATCATAGATGTAAGATCTTGCCATTTAAACATTGTCCAACTTCCTTATCTAGAATAATAAACTCTCTAGGTACATAGATTCTCATACCTGCTACCTATTTAGTGCCTACTTCATAGAATACAATCAGCTCCATACAAGAATTATTCGATTGATCAAGATTCAAAACATATATTACATAGCGGTTGTGAGATAAGGTAGTTGACGCTATGTTTACAACAGGTTTATTTTAACACCTACCCTATGGACCCAGGCAGTCATTTCTTCAACCTTTCCATTGCTATAGTTCAGTCCCCATTTGATAATTAATACCTCAAGATGGCACCATTCACCGCAATCGAAGGTCTCTCCTTATACTCATCCATCCTCGTTCTTTCCTCATCCTCACACTTCGGGTGTGCCTCGGATGCCTTAAGTTCTCAGGAAACGCCACCCACAGACATTTCTATCTCTCCATATTGCTAGCCATTACCCGTATAAAAATTACTTCCATGATTCATTCGTAATCTGCCGTCATTATGCCGATTGTGCTACTGGAGCAGTGGGAGGAGGAGGAAGAAACATTGGAAGATAGGTCTGCGAGGTGTAAATGAGCCAGATATCCCTCTGTAACGGGTATGTGAATCAACTTACAATAACAAGAGCCATCACTGTAGCACAAATAGATTAGCATGAATTGGCAAGGCGAATATGAGAGAACAGATATATCTTACTTGACATCCCCACCGAGAAATATGCCGGCTGTGAGGAGGTCTTCTTCGTCTCTGAAGATTCGCCTAACCAGTTCTGAATTGCAAAAACCACCGAAGCCCTTTTGCATATTAGCTTACATCCTCCCACATAATCCCTCAAAAGGCTAGTAGTATAGAAATTGCATCCGTTAAATTGACGAACCATCCGATGAGCTTGTTACGAGTGAACATTGCTGCCATTGGCAGGGTGCTACCCAATGTACCGCTGAAATCGCTGGGGGATTCTTTCGCAGCCGGAACTTGGTAGGGAATGACTTGAATAAAAAGACTCGTCAGTAGGTTTATAAGAAGCACCAATATGTGACATGGAGGGGTTATAAAATGAAGACACACTGAGGTCACCCCGTCGCATATCCTTTCTGGTCGCCATGACTGAGTGGGATTGTGATATTGATATGAACTGAAGGGTCCGATAAATAATTTGTGCTATAACTTATTACTTGTTTGCAGGGAGTAAGTGGAAGTTCTGTAGGGGTCGAGATGGTGATTGTGATTGTGTTGCTTGGAGCTTGTCATGTCATATAAAGCTAGAAGGTATTGATGCATACCTATCAAATGGATTAATAGAAGTGGCTCGATTGACCCGGGGTACCGGACTACTGTATCATGGTCGCGTACACTTTTCGGGTCTCTTGTTCCGCCCACACCTCACCTCATCTCAAGACATTATTCCGGCCATTCTTCCTGCTCTTATATCTTCATTTGTACAATACATCTACTATCTTGTAGTGTACGATATAATACGACAAATATTTCTATATCCACCGTTGCTCTGACACGAAAAGAACCCTAGCTTCTATCAAGAGAGAAACTGCGCCCTGTGCGACATACAATACCCTATCTTCTAATCAAGACTACGAAGGCAATTATCAAACCATTTCGATTCCTTTAAATACTGTCTTGTTAAAACATAGCTGGTACAAGTTCTCTATACATATTGCACATCTGCTCCTATATTACTTGCGCATACTCACAACTCTTAGAACTTCAATAAGTTAGAGTCGCAATAGTCGACCACGGCATGGCGCAATCATGACCACAAAACCCCTCGTTGGGTCACAAGCCCAACGACAATCGCAAAGGTCCTTGAATTCAAATATTACCTCAAGGCCCTCTCCGCAAAGAAGTTTGTCATCTGCTTCCCCAACTCGAAGACACAATGAAGCTCTCATGGACTTGACACTCGATGTGCCGGACTCTACATCTGTACGTTATGGACAAATCTCGAGAGCAGGAGGGTCGCGCCTGAAGCAGGAAATCTCCAATGAGTCAAGGAATTCGAGTCAGACGGATGCTTCAAGCTTGGCACCTTCAAATACAAATAGACAGTCTCTACCTCCACGCGGTCGGCCGCAGCTTCATTCGGATATAATTCGTACCAGAGCGTCCAAATCTAGTTTGTCATCCGATCAAAACTACAACCAAATATCTGCAAAACCATTTCCCCTTCCTGTTAGACCGGGACAACATACCCCGCCTTTCGTTGACAAGCCGGGCTCATCGATTGGGCCTTCCGGAAAGAAAGATACTCGTCCAAAGCCTTATGTTTTAGAAGTTCCGACGGCTGCACCCTCTTATTCACTGAATGGTATGTCCAGCCATAGTTAGACTAACCTCTACGTACGCTAACAACTTCTCGACAGGTCATGCGGATTTCTTTCCGTGGAATGGCAATCATCCAGAAGATCAGTACTCCGAACCTGTCATCCGAGGAGGCTTCTTCGACAAGTCACAAATGTCACAGAACGAGACAGGCTCGGCAAAAGCCTCCATATATCCATCTTTAAAACATAAAAGTGGCGTGCATACATTGTCTTCGTTGTTCTTAAGCGTTCTAGCTCAGCGTCGGGCCCATGGAAATATCACAGCCAACTCAACTTTCAAGCCTCCACCGCGTGTAACAGTTACGGACACAAAGAGGGAAATATGGCTCAAAGATCTAGCTAATCCGACCATATCGCTCCGCCGGCTTAGTCGATCAATTCCTCATGGGATCAGAGGCAAAGTGCTCCTGGAACATTCTCTTAACAAGAACATCCCCATTGAAAGGGCTGTTTGGCTAGCCAAATGTGTCGGGGCAAATGAACTGAGGTCTTTTAAGAGGAAAGGTGCCGGTGGTGCTTTTGCTATGGGAGGAGAGGCGAAATGGGTGCGAGACTTCACAGTTTGTGTCGAACAGGTGTTGGAAAGCATTATTGGCTCGTGTGGGGAGAAGGACTTTCGTCGCAGGATTTGTTATGCGTAAGTACAAACATAACTTGACAACTTGACCAAATTCTTGCGCATCTACTTACAAGCATGGCAGGATTCGGTTGGCGGCTCATTTTCATGCCGAATGCCTGATAGATCGCGAGCATTATATAGACTGGATATTATCCTCCCTCGAGACGACTTCTCAATCCAAATTACCAATATGGCTATTGATTGCCCAAGTGTATTGGGAAGATATTGTGAAGTATCGGAGGTTCGGACGCCGATTAACAACTACTCTGTTGAATCGATTTTCGGAGGTATGGCATCATATTCGTCTCTACTTTCTCCTACCTAGCTGACTGCATTTCTTAAGGCAATTCAACATCCGGATACAGATATATTGGGACCTTTGAACGATCGTCTACGTTTACTTCTAAATAAATTGATGATTTCAAACCCAAACAACTTTGTCTGTCCTGAAGCCTGGTCCAAGCACAGGGAAATCCTACAGGTTCACCTAACCTACTCAGATGAGTTTCCCACGACTGTCTGGGATGAGATTAATCGTCGCAATATACGTCTCACTACTATGGCCCCTGAAGCTCAGCATCCTCCTCAACAACGCCTTATCAATATACTGGACAAATCACTTTTCACCCTGTTTACACCCGAGGTCATAGATATTTGCTGGCAGCTTGATGATGACAAACCCGCTCTTATCCATGCAGTTCTGGATTGGTCGACGTCATTTTATAGACCTGGAAACGCAAAAGTGTTCATAGGTGCTCGCATCATACGATCTTGGAGAAAACTGGGTGCTGACGCGACTGCGGCTATACTCTCATTCCTTGACTCCAGTGCTTGTGAAATTGGGCGTAATAAGTCTTCGTTTTATCATCTTGTGTCCGAGTTAGCCAGGTCCAACGACTTTTGTATCCCCACATACCTCCAATGGTTGATCAGCCGTGGCGGTATTCATAGTCATTCCGACCTGGCGCCGGATGGTCCTTGTGGACCGAGGCTCCTTGCAGAGCTTCCTATTCATGATCTGAGTGGAGAGATGGTTGGGCTGCGCAGGACTTTGCTTTGCCGAGCGGAATACCCGATAGACATCGAGAACCACCAGGTGGCGGCTAGCATTTCTTCCATGACTAATGTTCTACAAATGATACCGATAGCTTCAGGACAGCGATCGTCTCACGTTGATCACGGTATGAAAAACTTAGATGGCCTCGGATCGCTAAACCGCGCAAACAAATCCCACATTGGATTTTGGCTTCGTCGTGAAGTGGAACTACAGACACTGCCGTCAAGGACAGCATTGAATGAATGGGATATATCACCTGCGGTTCGTGAAGCTTCTATGCTCACGGCTGTTGCCTTTGGCACCGTGCGAGACTATCTTGAAATTATAGAAGATTTCTCTATGCTTGCTGATGTGATCAAAATTGCCACAGCCTCAACTGATCCTCAAATGATTGCATCGTGTGCCGATACACTTAACATGCACGCCGAGATCTTTGCTGCGATAGGGGCAATTAAAGGCCTGTTTGATGCTCTTCTTACTCGTTCGCGCTCATTTGCAGATGACCGCGATATTATGCCACGAGTTATATTGGCGTCCTTGTTAGACCTTTCATCGAGAATTCCCGAAAACCAGAACTTTACCGCACAACTCACTCGTCAGCTTGCTCTGAGTGATAGAAAATGTGTCGCCGACGCTTGTTCTCCTGTGTCGGATCATATGGCAGGTGCATCACAAAATATTGAGGTTGAGTTCATAGACGAAATTGAGAAGCTTCTTGCGAACGGTACAAGTATTGATCAGGGAACCATGGAACGAATTTTCCAGAGAGTGACTCATCATTTGTCGGTCTCATGGGATAAGTCACCAGAGCAGCAGCGGAAGTGTGTGTTACTGTTGACAACCCTAAGAGACTTCAATCCACAGCCATTTGATTTGCTGATGGCGAGCTGGCTATCTTACATCCAAGAACTGGAACACAGACCCAGCATGGTGAAAATATGTGGCCCCTTGATAGGTCTCGGTTGCCTTGCCATGAAAGATGTGGTTAATGTCTGCTTGAAGATAGAAAAGACCGAGTCCACCTCAACGCAAAAAGTAAGCACGATAATAGCCATGGAATTGCTTGCTTTACTTGTGACTCCACTTACCATACCGGAGATTCTGACATCAGTGGAAGAATATCGCGTTCGACTTTTACAAACTCGTATGCAAGTTGATAATCCTGAACTGACATTAACGGTCATTCGATCAGCAATCGAGGCGTGCTCAACGGCTTCCCACGATATGCCACCCATCGCCCTTCACACTTTGAGTATCTTGGGTGGCTCAGTCATGCATGGCTTACTTCAAACTCTAGTCTTAATTGGCGGTGATATGACCAGAAAGATCCTGGTGCACCCTTCATCATCTGTTTCTACCAACCAAGAACCTTCTAAACTAGTAGCTACCGCTATCAACAAACTTCTGGTGCCTACATATCAGACTGGAGCCTCCAATATTTCAATCGGTGATGCGTTGAAATCTGCAAACTATCTTAATCTACCGTTTTGCCAATTAAAAGTAGCCTCTACTTTTCGCTATGGGAAATCCTCCCAAACCACTTCTCGGAACATGGTATCTCCACAGCTCGATGATCTTAATCGTGCCGTTGAGTCTGCTATAATGTCAGGTGGTACGACGTGGACTTGCATTGTACCATCACTAGATTCCACTGCCATACATCACTTACGGCGCGGCGCCGAAACCCAATTGCTGGCGCTTTTCCATGCTGCCAAAGCCTCGGGTTACAACAACATCTCGGAGGAAGAACATCAGTTGACAAAAGCAGAAAATTTGTTGGTCATCCTCGACTTGACTATAGACAAGATATATACAGAAAAATCAAGCGCGTCATATAATGCGCATAGTTGCTTTTCAGACATTGTGATCTTACTCAACGGCGCCTCGCAATATATTGCCAATACACAACACACTGGCTGTAAAGTTACCTTCCTTACGAAATGGCTACCATTGCTATTATCGTTTACAACCTCGCAAACAGTAGCATTGGAACAATCCAAAGCCGGTCAAGAGCATCGGGGAAGAGCAATTTTGTTCTTGACAACAATCCTTTTGGACTTATATGTCCTTAAAACTAATACAGAAATCCACAATCTACCACTAGAGCAGTGCTTCGACCTTGTTCTGAGTATGGTAGATGTTCTCCCTGACGATATTCGTCAGCAATGCGGTCGTAACTTCCGCGAAGCGGCCTCGCATTCAATTATTAGCTATATCTATAGTATTATGGCGGCGCCATCCGACTGGTTGTGTGTTTATCAAGGGGGTGCCCTGAAAAATGTAGCTGCTGGGCGGAATGGCAGCAATACAACCACAGATCACGGGAAAGAGCCGAGATTGTTCCCCTTTATGATGAAACGCTGGGAGATGCTGGGAGAGCCAACTCCTAACATGGGAGAGAATGATACAAGTCTCAGTTTGACACTGTTTGCGAGCAGGAAAGGAGTCAGCTAAGAATCGGTTCTGTTCATAGTTTTATCATAAACAGTCATCCACTCAACACACATAAAGTAGAAACATGGGATGGTTACTACAATGTATTCAATTAGTAAAGTTCTACACTTTTGTCTAAAATATGTATGCAGTGAACTAGAAAATCGCCACCCAAAAGAATGCGATCGCTATCCAGAAACGTCCAATCTCGAAGAATGTGCTGTTTTGCACTGACGGGCATGAGAAGTAAGCGCATATGAGAGCACCATCCCAAAGTAAACCAGCCACCTCCTGACGTAAACTTGCTTGGTAGACCGCGACTTCATATTGATGAGCCCGTGCATTAAGAAGATAACTGCAGGCGAAGTAGAGCGGCACATACTTTACTTTTGTGAAATATTTTGTCAGCGCAGTATATTCTGGTGGTAGAAATTGTTTGCCCTTTGTTTCCGTCTCATAGGTATACTAATCAAATGACATTGAGCGTTTCTAACGTAATATCATCTTCTTCGCCTCAATCGTCGTCAAATATCTGATAGGTATTGTTCAATATGGTGTCAATGACACGAACCTGCCACCCAGCATCTTGGATATTTGGTCCCGTATTAGCACCCATGAGAGTTGGTCCAAATACGATTGCCAGGTTGCTTGCAGTCATCCTGTTAGACGCCGAACTTTCCTGAACTCTATTTAGATGTAAAGTCAAGGCTCGGAGGGTGGCATAATTAGGATCAGGGAGACCATTGATGATGGCATGTAGAGAGTCGCGGCGGACTATTTCATCGTCATGCTCTGTCTTCACATTAGTAGGGCGCATTTGCCGGAATAAAGGTGGGAGGTAACTTACTTGCAGCCTCGATGAATGCAGGGTATTGCTCAGCAGTCAGTAGAGGGTCTGGGAGCTCGCGGAAAAATTGTTTCAGTAGACCAGCGACGCTATTAACATCGTGGAAGAAGCTTTCCGGGTTACGAAAGTCCACTTTAGATGCGTCTGCAAATCGTTAGCAAATTTACTGAAACTGACCGGATTCCTCAACTCGCCGTTATCAAACATTGCTTTGATCTTCATTATATGGGATGCGGTACCAGATAGACGGTATATTCCTTCAACTTCAAGTCCAAACAGATCAACCGCTTGGATACATTGATAGACTATCATTGGAACAGCAGAGCCATCTCTCTCAGAGAGTTCCTCGAGGCTAAGCCCGAAAACTGGTTTCAGAGGTGCTAGATGTGCGATATTGCCTGGTCCTTGAACTGGACCGGGTCCGGGTGCTGGTCCTGAGGGTGGTCCATGAGGCGCCGGTGCATGAGTCATGGGATTTGGTGGTGTCTGTTGTGATATTATCTCGTTTTGAGGCTGTGGTTGAAATGGCAATGTTGATATCTGAGGAGGTCCATCCATACGAGGTGACCAGGTAGTAAAGTCGGGAGTGGTAGATGTCTGGTTCGTGGGCGATACAACTGGTGAAACGATATGTTGCGAAAGAGATGGGCCATGACTAAAGCTTCTTTCATGCTGGTGAGTTTGAGGGGCGCCTTGGTTAAACGGTTGGCTCAAATGAACTTGGTGAGATGGCTGAGGGGGTATTCCAGGTCCTTGTCGAGAATGGACAGCGTTGGGGTCTGATTGGCGTTGAGTAATATTCTGAGCAGGTTGCAAAACCTGTATTCAAATCAGTCGCGTCTAGACCAATGCCGCTAGGGATCTTAAGAACTAACCATGTTACGCTCATATTTTATTTCCGTTACTCGTGATGGTACCTTGCCGGCAAAGCTACTGATGTAATTGCTCAGGTCTTTAACATTATCGATTGCATGAACAGCTTCACGGAGACTACGATTTGAGGTCCCCTGTTCCTTGGCTCGAATAGGACTTATATTCAAACCATTGCTCAGAAGTAATTTTTCGTTGAAGGATGCTAATTGATGTTATTAGTATTTCGTGTGGAATAACCGGCTTTCATACGCTTACCAAATTTCTGCATTTGTAATGTCAATGCAGAATCGCACTCCTGAATCAGATCTTCTAGCGCTTTCACCGCCTCAGGTCTTGATTTTGACCAGAGCTCGGTGCGTTGACTTTGTGCAGCCTGTACCTTCGACGCATAATCTGCATCTGCGGCCTGAACTTTGCGGAGAAGATCCTCTTCATGTTGCGCTGCTGATTTGGGGCCCTTGATGCCAAAAATCTTTCCCGGTTGTCGATCTCCCGTGCGAGCCCTGTCATACTCATCTGCCAGAGCATCATACTTTGTCTTTGATTTCCTCATAGCAGCTTCCGTATCAGCAGCACGTTGCTCTGCTGTCAACCCGGTATTTTTCCATTGCTTCCTGCCCTTCTCTATATTTGAGGTCATTTCAACGAGGTCTTCATGCATCTGATGAAGAGACACGCTAAATTGAGCGCCATTCTCAGCCATTCGCTCGTGTATAATGAGAACCTCTTCGTATGACTGCAGAAACGAACCATGCCGATGCTCTGGTTTGCGAATGCTATCTCCAGTTGCCTTGCACAGCTTTTTCAATCCATTTGAATGTTCCTCTTCCATAGTAGACCGTTTCTTAAGGAAAAGCGCGAATTCCTGTTTCGCGGAAGTTAGCTCTATATTTCCGTAGGCGTTGAAGGTTCGGGGTAAATGCCTTTGCGGAAGCAATACTTTGTTTCAATCGGTTCAACAAGGTTGATATTCCAATCTACGCGTAAATATGGTCAGCTTTCTTTTGAACAAATCAAATAGAATAGATTTTGGGCAGTCACTCACCTCCGAGCTTGTAACATCACGAACTGCTTTCGTTGTTGCATCTTGAGGAGTTGTAGGTCTTGCAGCTGTCTCATCATTGTTGCCATTGCCAACGATATTGGGCGAGAATGTTGTATCAAGACCGATGTCCCCTCCAAGTGACATTCTGTAGTTGAAAGATGCGAGGTATAAATTGAGTGATTATCTAGGTTGTTATGTCTGGGTTTTATGGGTTTTATGGGTATTGTATTGTATTGTATTGTAATGGTAATAATTCTTCTGTTGAGGTGAGGGCATTTAAAGTTCCGTAGGTATGTAGCCAGAATACTCGGGAATGGGAATGGTTGTGTCATGAAGTGACCGGGGTAAAGTGATTTCCGACTCCGTACCACTACAATATAACTAGGTAACCACAGATGAATTTATTTCTTCTAAATTTCTTCACAGATGTGTAAAACTTGTTAGGAATCCGACTTCGTTATCATAAACCTTCTCATGAAGAGGAAATATATCATCAATTCAACAATTCAACCAAAAATTGGAAGACTTAGGTAGGTACTGGTACTCTTTGTCGCAACAAAGCTGAGGCTGTCTAGCTTTCGTTCTTGGGCTTCTATCATATCATGAATAGTATCAAGCACACAATTAGTCCAGTCTTGCTTCCTCGTTTAACATCTGCAGTACTATCATTGGCTATCACTACCAGTAGTTTTGATCCATAGTACTATATATCGGAGGCTCGCTGCTTTGTCTCCTTAAGATTGACCATATGATTGACCATATGGTTGGCCATATTTAAAAAAGGGCGATGGGTTGTCGAGCGAGGTTTATTATCCTCCAACCTCCCCCTCTCCGCTCTCCCAGCGCAAGAGACCCGTTTCTGCTTTGAGCCCCCCCTCCCCCTCTTCAACCTTGAGTCCTTCGAGTTTGAAATTACATGGTTGTGAAAGTTGCAGTTGCACCTCTCATCACACATCATAATACGTATCTTTGACGGGGCCTGTATGCAATGAGCACTGGTTACTATGTACCTACAAGGGGGCTGCAAGCAAAGAGTAAGTATGAGAAAGCCATAATAAGTTTCTGGGTTATAAATTCTTCATCGGTTCCTAAACATCGTTGTACATCCCAGCCTGGGCAAGAACTATCAAAAAAGTGCAATTTTCTTTTTGAAGAAATGGGATTGTGGAAACAATGATATTTGGGAGACTCTTCCTAGACGATACCGTCAATCTCAGATGGCGGCCATCTGGAATCAAAAGCTCCCAAGTCTCCGTAAATGAGGTATCGATACTCCATATCAAACAAATCTTTTGGAATCCTGCTATTATCAGCGAACGAGACCGAGTTCGAAGACCGGAGAAAAGAACAATTGGAAAACGATATCAATCCCATCCTTGAAACAGTGTTCTACTTAATATTTGCTGTATGCTGTATACAGGCCCGTATAGTGAGTGGTATATATCGGTGTCAGATTTGGGAATACGAATTATTAATATTAATATTTCAAATTTCAAAAGATATTAAAATTCCGTTTTCTTTAATGCTTATGATTGGCTCAAATAGGAAGTTGAGATGATATATCTGATTTCAATTGGAATTTCATTATTTCCGTATATTTTTATAAATATTATTTTTTGAATAATGTATACAAAAGTGCCTAATACAAATCCCTTTTATATATACGAACTGTCGTATTAACCCCTCAATGTACGCCACAGTTGTACTATAAGGGCCCGTTCGAATCGATTTTTTTAACCGATGTTGTCTATATTTATAGCCCATATAGGCCGAACCAAACGCGAATATTATTTGTACAGTAAATATTTAATATTATTGTAATATTATAGTTCACAAATGCAATTTACTGAATGCTGATATTTGTTATATTAGTTTTATAAAATATAAATTCACAATTATCACAAAATGTTTAAATTTGTATAATAATTTCGTCAAATCTTTAATAAAGATCTAATCAGCTTTGGCTTACAAAATGTAACTCATAACGTTTTGCGAAAATTGTGAAACCACAAATTTAGGCTAAATCGATCGCCCAAATTTATATTGCCTATAAATTAAAAAATCGATCCGAACGGGCCCTAAGTAAAACACTATTGACTGCCTTCAAATAATTTGTGGTCAGCCCCCCTCACTGACTAATCACAAATCTCCACCTTCATTAAGAAAAGGCCATCACCCCGGGACCACTACGGTGGAACCTCCTTCCCCTCTCATTCTTTCAAAAAGACATCAAAATCAAAATCAAGGTATGAATGCGCAACACTTAAATCAGATTCATGAACCTGAAAAAGCAAAAATATAATGATGAGAGTGGGATTCGAACCCACGCCTGTTTCCAGACCAGGAGATTGTAAGGAGGTTCCACCTCTCATTCTTTCATTAAAAAAGACATCAAAATCAAAATCAAGGTATGAATGCGCAACACTTAAATCAGATTCATGAACCTGAAAAAGCAAAAATATAATGATGAGAGTGGGATTCGAACCCACGCCTGTTTCCAGACCAGGAGATTGTAAACAACCGTTTGTTAAGAGTTTCACACCTTAACCTGGCGCCTTAGACCAACTCGGCCATCTCACCATATGAATGTTTGTTGCAGATGTTACTGCTGTATCTGTATATGAATCAAGCACAAGATAATGGTGGGGGCCGGGGCGCATGCTGGGCATCTCCAAAGCCACGTGAGAACTACTTGGAATTATTCTATAACTAATGCGTAATAGGTACCTAGTCTATGTGTAGATTCGATATGGATAATGTTGGGGATGATATAATAAGTGGTTGATTTGTGATGTGTTTCTGTTTTAATGGGAGGAGGAGGAGTCTGTACAAAGCATCATTTATATCTAATCAACCATATGTCATTTCGACTTGAGTTCTTCACTTTTCCGAAAAAGGGCTATCAGAACAATTACCTACGTACTGTAGATTACAGTTTCTAAGGTAGGGAACCAAAAATACGAAAATTCGGTAGACAGGTTATTACAATATTTTGGTCGGTCAATGCCTTATTCGGGATTAATGGGAGGTGGAGTCGAGAGAAGGGAATAAAATAAATCCCATCTCCTGTGAACATTCGTTTTTTTCCGGTTCAGGACGATATCAAGTGTACATATTGTTGGTTGACTGGAGCTGGTGCAAAGTTTCCAAGGTTTCCAACAGTCCAATCTGCAGTTTGGACATAAAAGTACTCCTTGGGGACATATTGAAATGTGGGTTGCAATATTTGGATATTCGCTACATGTGCAACCGATTTTCAACTGGATATATTTGGAAGAGTCTCTCTCAAAAGTTCACTCTGGTTTGAAAATTCCGAGAGATTTTGAACTTGAGCTGAATAGGACTATTGACTTCACTGTGTGCGCCATATTGGATCTTAGTCGGTATTCGTTCTCATGGCTCTGAACAGTGTTTCAAATAGTCCGGACTGCAGTCCAACAATAAAAGACTTCTTGATTCTTCATTCCAATTAAAACATTTATATCATTTGCAACATTCAATTGCTTTCGAACATTAAACTGTATCCATACATTGAAATCTTATATCTGATCTGCTGGTCCGGACTATTGGACACCCTGGTTCTGAGGATGAAAAAGGTATGTAATTTCAATGACTCCATAAACAAACCGTCATATACACGAAATCAGGCTTCATGCTAGATGGGATTAAAACGAATTGTCGCAGAAGGTTCTGCAGGCCTCGATCGAGCGATTGCGTGATGGACGGATGGTCTTTGAGCGGAATATTCTCCTATTTTTACGCTTCAGCACCCAAAAGAAAAATGCTGTAAGAATGACCAAAGAACTTCAAATCTTTGGCACCAAGGTGCCTGCATGTCGTACTTAACATTACGGAACTCACAACTCTGAAATCAATACTGGGAAATTTTCAAGACATGATGTCATCCAATTGCTGGTTGTATACAACAGCCTTCCAGGTGCTGGGGGTATATCTTTCTCTTTCGTTTTCAAGTATTTTATCCCAAACTAACTTTTATTTAGGATATGATTTCCGCCAATATGTCTTACGAGGACTGGGGGGTAATTATAGATGCAGAAATATTTGGGTTATGGGATTTACACCATCTTGTACCCAAGTGTCTTGATTTCTTTGTCCCCCTTTCCTCCGTAGTAGGCGTTTTTGGCTTACTAGCACAGACTAACTACGCCGCTGGTAATACCTACATGAATATGCTTGATCGCTATCGCATGGCTTAAGAAGAAAAGGTAATTGCAATAGATTCGAGGTGGAATACTCGAAAATGATGTACTGGCCGATGTTCTTGCTTCAGGTCATTTATTAGGGATCTCCCGAGGTGAATTCTTTATCATATCGAACTACTATACTAAATTTTATAATGTATGTTTAAAACGTAACTTTTTAATATTTTCACTTAAATATCTCAAAATAATTTTTTAAAGCTTTAATATCTATATTAATTAATAATAATTCTATAATTAGATTTTTAAATAATTTAATAAATATATTAAATTAAAACTAAAATTTAATTTATTATTTTGATAATATATAAAATTTCTAAAATATTTTTTTATATTTATATTATAAATTTTAATAAAATTAATTATATATTAATAAATTATAAAAGATTTATTATTTTAAATTTTTATAAAATAATTATTATATTTTATAATATTATTATAAAAACAATTAAAAAATATTTAAATTATATTTAAAAAAATAAATTTAAAAAAAAGCTTTTCGAAAGTTTAATTAATATTATAATTTGTTAAGAGAATGACTCCTATATAGAATCAAGGCGGGCAGCGGAAGTGGTGAAAAGGTTGTAGATTGAAGCTATATAGTAATCTACAACTATATATTAGATGTAGGGTAAGCTACACTAGACTAAACTAGGCTAGTATAATATTAAAATATAATACCTAACTTCATTATTTCAATATTTTCTTAAAGACAATATAAAGTGTAAATACTAGTTAGCTAATAAATTAAAGCAACTTCTCTAGAATGTATATCCTTATATAACATATGTAGCGTTTGGATTGGAATTTAAAACGTAACTTCTAATATAATGTAGAATATATACAATGATTTTCTATTAGTTCTTGTTTAGTATGTAATTTTCAATATAACGTAGAACATATATAACAATTTTCTACTAATTTCTATCTAATATCATAATGTTGTTTTCTCTTTCCACTAGTTGTTTCCTCTTACTAATTGGCTTTTTTCATTAATCGGTTTCTTTTATTAGTCGGCTTTTCCTACTAATCGTCTCCTCCCTCTACCTAATCAACTCCTCCCAGTCGTTTTTTTTTAATCGTTTTCTTTTAATCGTCTCCTCCTATTAGGTAATCGGTTTTTCCAGCTTTTTCATTAATCATCTCTTACTAATCTTTTTTTTCCTACTAATTACTAGTCTTCTCCTTCTTACTAATTGTTTTCTTTTGTCTTTTTCTATTAGTTGTTTTTTTTTATTAGATAATCGGCCTTCCCGGCCTTTTCATTTTTTCTCTTTGGGTTTTATTTTGTGGTCGGCCTTTTCGGCTTTTCCATTCTGGATTCCTATTCCCCACTCTAAGTCCCCTATTTTTATTTTCTTTTATAGCAATAATATTTCCAAAACGAAGTTTTTAAAATAAAATAATGGAAATCAAGTTGTTATACTTAATTATAATGTAAGGAATAATGTAAAAAAAAATGATTTAAATTTAATTGAAATATATAAAATATATAACAAAATTATTAAAATCTTATTAATTATTTTTTCAAACAAATAATAACTTTTTTAAAAAAATTGAAATTGTTGGAATCACTATAGGCGATGGAGAAACAAATGTACTATAATATTCAATATATTTAGCTCAAAGCTCTAAAAATTATACTACAGATTAATTATATATATTCGCTAGTGTATATTAGTGTTGTAATATAGAGATACTGTTAGTAATATATTGTAGCTATGTGTGGTGTATATATTAACATATTATTGTTAAGGTAGAAAATGTAAAGAATCAATTAGATCAATAATAGCTTTAAGATTTTTTATTACTTTTTAAATAGAATTCCTATTATTTTTTTAAATAGTTGGTAATGTATTGTTAATTATTGTTTAAACAATAATGTTTTGTTTAATATAAAACTTTATAAGTTTTTAAAACTTTTTTTGTTTAATTATATAAATTTGTTTTATATATATTAATATTTTATAAATTAAATATTATATTAAAAATTTGTTATTAATTAATATTAAATATTAACAATTGCCAATATATTGATTTTAAATCTGAATTTTATATCTAAGTATTTTTTTTGTTTTTATTGTTTTTAAATTTGTAATAAAGCTTTTTTTTTTAAAATGTTTTATTTAAAAAATTTTATTTATTAAAATTTATTATTTATATATATTAAGATATTTTTTTAATTTATACTTTTATAATTATTTTTTTATATAAATAATAATTTTTAAATAATAATTTATTTTTATTAGCTTAAAGTTTATACTATTAATAAAATATTGATTTTAAATAAAACATATTTTGATATTATATATTTATATTATTTTATTTTTTTTAATTTATTAAAGGTTTTATAAATATTTAACAAATATCAATTAAATATTAAAAATTATTTTAATAATTTTATTTTTAAAGTTTTTGTATTTAAAATTTTTTTTTTAATATAAAAAAATAAAAGTTTTATTAATTTTTTTATCAAATAATTAAATTTTATATTTTTTATTATTAAAAATATTTATATTTTTTTTATTCTTATAATTCAAAATTCAAATTCTTAATTTTTATTAATATTATTTTTTATATTTTTTTTATATTTTTTTTTAATTAATTTTTTTATTAATATTATAATTTTTTCTATTTTTTTTATAACGATTATTTAACATTTTATAAATATTTTTATAATTTTTATTAAATCTATTTACTTTTATTATATAAAATTAATTAATTTTTATAAAACTAAAAAAATATTAAAAAAAAATAATATTATAAATCAAAAATATTTATTTTTTAATAATTTTTTATTATTGTATAATAAATATATTTATAAAAAAAAGTTTTATAATTTATTATTTAAATAATTTTATTTTAATATTAATTAATTATTTTATTATTAATAGGAATATAATAATATAAAGTTAGATTTTATTAAAAAATAGAAAATATAAAATTATTTTGTTTTTTATTAAAAAAAATATATTTTAATTATTTTTATTATAATTTATAAAACGAAATATATCGATTTAATATATAAACTTTACAATATTAAAAAAACTATTATAATTGTAATATTTATTTTTTTTAATATAAATATAATTTTAACAAATTTATTAAATATTTATTAATATTTTATAAATTATTCTTTATTTATTTATTAATTATTGATTAATATATACAAATATATTTTTTGTTTTTAATTAAAAAATTAAAAATATAAAGATTAAAGATATATCAAATTTTAATTCGAATAATAAAAATTTATTAAAAAAAAA
Source organism: Ciborinia camelliae (assembly GCA_025890175.1). Lineage (NCBI taxonomy): Eukaryota > Fungi > Ascomycota > Leotiomycetes > Helotiales > Sclerotiniaceae > Ciborinia > Ciborinia camelliae. The sequence goes on from JANPYM010000015.1 coordinate 496,953, forward strand.
AACAAAAAATTTTTATTTTAATTATTTTTTTTGTTTTTTTTATTTTTATATAAAAAAAAAAAAAAAAAGATTATTATAAAAAATAAAAAAAAGATTATTTTAAAAAATAATGTTTTTATTTAAAATATCTTTTTTTATTTTTTAAAAAAAATTTAAATTTTTAAAAAATTAAATCCTAAATTGTTTTTTAATAAAAATTGATAAAAAAATAATTTTTTTAAATTAGAATTTTTAAAAATTAAATTTTTTAAATCCCCTTAATTATTTTTAAAACTTTTTAATTTTTAAATTATTTATTTTGTTTTAATTTTTTATAATTTTTTAAATATTAAATAATTAATATATATTTTTTTTTTTTTAAAATATAAAATTTATAAACTTTTTTAAAATATTATTTTTAATTTTTTTTTGTTTTTTAATTTTAATTTTTTTGATAATATAAATATAAATATAAATAAAAATATTATTATTTAATAAATAATTAATTTTTAATATATATTAAAAATTAATTATTTTTTTTTTAAAATTTTAATTTTTTAATTCTATTTTGTTTTTTAATAAAATTTATTATTAAATATTTATTTTTTGTTATTAATTAATAATAATTTTTTATTTAAATTTTATATTTTTTATAAATTTTAATAATATATTATTAAAAAAAATTAATATATATATAATTTATTTTATTAATTTTTAAAATTTTTTTTTAATAATAATTCAAATATTATTAATAAAAATAATTTTTTTTTATCCAAAATTATTAAATAATAATAAAAAAAATATAAAATTTTTTAATAATTTGATAATAAAAATAAATAAATTTTTTTTTTTATACTTTTTTTTTTATAAATATAATTTTATTATTAATTAATTAACAATCTTCAATTTTTGATTATTAAATTTTATAATAATATATAAATCTTTATAATTATTTTAATTTATAATATTTTTATAATAATATATAAATTATTTGAAATTATTTTTATTTATAATATTTTTATAATAATATACAAATTATTTAAAATTATTTTTATTTATAATATTTTTATAATAATATATAAATTATTTAAAATTATTTTTATTTATAATATTTTATTTATTTTTATTAATATTATATTAATAATACTTTTTTATTAAAATAATTATTTAAAATTATATT